>JAOWBW010000140.1:2323140-2589526 GCA_026119855.1 Campanula takesimana
TCAATTCACCAATTTTTAACCAAAAACTCAAATAAATTCCAAAATAAATTCTAAACTCAACCAAACTTCAAATATAACACATCAAACATTATATAAACGTGATATGGACATTTTAGCATCAAAATGGGGGAAAGTACTTACTTGGAAATTCTCAAAGATGATGGAATTCAATTCTTTTTGGTTCTACGCGATCCTATCGACGATCTAAACAAGGTTCACGTTTTAAGAAATGAGAGATTATGAGAGGAAGAGGAAGAAAATGAAGAGAGAAGGAAGAGAAACTTACCTACACCAATGGGGGAGAGAGAGAGTTGAGCTGGGAAAGGATGGAGAGAGTGAGGGAGGAGGTGAGGGAGTAGGGGGAAATTATTCAAAAGGTTACATCTAGGCCCCTCCCCTTCAACTAACGCAAATGCTTACTCTCCCTACTAACAATTAGAACTCAACACTTCTACACTAGCCCAAAAATAACTCGAATAAAATGCTAGGCATAATTATTATAACACATGAAATGCACACATAATTATTTAAATAAATAATAATTTAAATAAATAATTGAGCAAATAAATAAATGATAATTATTTATTACTAATAAAATAGAGCCTAGATTTCGGGTCGTGACATTGACCGTCGGTCTGAGGGTGAAAAGCTGTACTGAATCTCAAATCTGTACCCAAAGTTGTCTGTAACGCTTTCCAGAATCCAGAAGTAAACCGCAGATCACGATCTGATATAATGCTAACCGGAACCCCATGTAATTTCACAATCTCATTAATATAAAGGGTCGCAAGCTTCTCCATCGAGTATCTAATATCAGTCGGTAAGAAATGAGCACTCTTGGTTAGTCTATCCACGATCACCCAAACACTATCATACTTCCTACGGGTACGAGGTAGTCCCGTAACAAAATCCTTAGTCACATGTTCCCATTTCCACTCCGGAATCTCTAATGGCTGAAGTAATCCTGCGGGTCTCTAATGCTCAGCTTTTATCTGTTGACAAGTTAAACACTTCGATACATACTCAGCTATTTCTCTCTTCATGTTATTCCACCAGAAATGTTGTTTGAGATTTTGGTACATCTTCGTACTACCGGGATGAATAGTATATCTCGATTTATGACCCTCATCTAAAACTTGCCTCTTTATACCGTCAACATCGGGCACACACAAACGTCCATGAAAAGTCAACACTCCATTCGAACTAATAGAAAAATCCTCGAAGTTCTTCTCCTTCATTTTACCCATTATTTTTACTAACTCTGGATCTTCCTTCTGAGCTTCGTTTATTCTCTGAATTAGGGTCGGAGATACTCTAATATTTGCAAAAATAGCCCCATGTCTCGATTCACAAGGACACCAATCTCGAACATCCTCTAGCATTTTCCACTCTCGAACCATCATCGAAGCCACATAAGATTTTCTACTAATCGCATCGGCTACAACATTCGCCTTCCCCGGATGGTAAGATATTTTACAATCATAATTCTTCAAAAGTTCCATCCATCTGCGCTGTCGGTTATTCATCTCCTTCTGGGAGAAAAGATACTTTAAACTCTTGTGATCCGTGAAAATCTCAAATTTTGGCCCGTAAAGGTAATGCTTCCACTTATGAAGAGCAAATACAATAGCTTCCAATTCCATGTCATCAGTAGGATAATTCTGTTCACTCGGACTCAACTTCCTCGAAGCATACGCGATAACTTTCCCATTCTGCATTAAAACACAACCCAAGCCTTCCTTCGATGCATCACTATAAATCACTAGGTCATCGTTCCCATTAGGTAATGTCAATATCGGTGCGGTAGTCAACCTCTTCTTCAACTCTTCAAAACTATTGTTACATTTTTCGGTCCACTCAAACGGAACATTCTTTCGGGTCAACTGAGTCATCGGTGTAGCAATCCGTGAAAACCCTTCTATAAACCTCCTGTAATACCCTGCTAACCCCAGAAAACTTCTGATCTCTGTCACTGTTTCTGGTCTCTTCCAATCAACAATAGCTTCTATCTTCGAAGGATCCACAGAAATCCCATCTTTAGAAATAACATGACCCAGAAATGAAACTTTCTCGAGCCAAAATTCCACACTTACTAAACTTTGCGAATAACTGTTCTTTTGCGAGTACTGATAAAACTGTCCTCAAATGTTGCTCGTGCTCTTCTCGAGATTTGGAATAAACAAGTATATCATCAATGAAGACCACTACGAACATATCCAGATAAGGATGGAAAATTCTGTTCATCAAGTCCATAAATACGGCAGGCGCGTTAGTCAACCCAAACGGCATAACTAAGAACTCGTAGTGACCATATCGGGTGCGAAAAGCAGTCTTCGGGAATATCCTCCGATCGAATTCTCAACTGATGGTATCCACTCCTCAAGTCAAGTTTAGAAAATACCACTGACCCTTGAAGTTGATCGAATAATTCATCAATATGCGGTAGAGGATATTTGTTCTTCACCGTTACCTGATTCAACTTCCTGTAATCAATACACAACCTCAACGAACCGTCTTTCTTCCTTACAAACAAAACTGGTGCTCCCCACGGTGAAAAACTAGGTCGAATAAATCCTCTATCAAGCAACTCATGTAACTGAACCTTCAGTTCTTTCAACTCTGCTGGAGCCATTCTATATGGTGCTTTCGAAATCGGAGCTGTACCTGGTAATAGATCTATACAGAACTCTATCTCTCGATCGGCAGGCATATTGTACTCTGAAGAGAAAACATCAGGAAATTCTCTAACTACCCGAACACTCTCTAATCCAGGTGATTCTTTCTTGGTATCTAGCACACTAGCCAAATAACCCTCACAACCACGATGCAACAACTTCCTCGCTTTCACATAAGAAATTATACGAATATTTTTACCCAAAGGAATAGCCTCAAAAACAAACTTAGGCACATTAGGAATAGAAAAAGTAACAACCTTCCTACGACAGTCAACTGAAGCATGATATTTGCTCAGCCAATCCATACCCAAAATAACGTCAAAGTCTTGTAACGGAAGAACTACCAAATCCGCACACAAAACATGACCACAAATAATCACATCACAAGCACGAAACACTTTAACAGTTACCAAGCACTCTCCCATAGGAGTTGACACCTCAAACACATAAGGTAAGGACTCAGATGAAGCATTTAGCAAAGAAGAAAAGTGCACAGATATATATGAATGCGATGATCCTGGATCTACTAATGCACGGGCGCTCACACTAGACACAGAAATAGTACCTCCTATAACTGAAGGATCATCGGTAGCCTGCTGCTGGTTCATAGCAAAAACCCTTCCTTGAACCTTAGGCTTCCTCGTTGCATCTCTCTTCTGACCTTGAGCAGTACCAGCTCCACTTCCCGATGGCTGACCCTTAAACCTCGGACAATCCTTCACAAAGTGTCCCAACTGACCGCAATTAATACACTTCCCTTGCTTCTTCCAACACCGATCCTCAGAATGTCCTTCCCTCTGGCAATAAGAACAAAGGCTACTATTCTGATTCCCTTGGTTCCCCGGGAGTAGTACCCGGATTCCTTAGTACTGGTTGTCCCTTGAACTGAGACTGCCCTCCTGAATTACCTCGGTTATCTGAACGTGGTTGTGGTTGAGCTCTGTTCTGACCTCCTTGTTTCCCCGTATTAACTGCCTCAGTCTTTCTCTTGTGCTCCCCGATGTCTTGCTCTACCAAGTAAGCAAGGTCTACAGCATCCTGAAAAGTCTGAATCCTCTGAGCTATAAGCTGAGTCCTGATAGCTGTCCTCAAGCCTCTGATAAACCTCATCGCCTTCTGCTCTTCAGTCCTCACAAGGTAGTCACAATACCTAGCTAATTTGTGAATTAGCCGAGTATTGAGCTACGGTCAACACGTTCTGCTCCAAGCTTAGGAACTCGATCTCCTTCCGGTTCTGATCAACCAAAGGAATGAAGTGTTCCTTGAATTTCCTCACAAACAACTCCCAAGTATACGGTACAAGAGTCACATCCCAACTCGCCTTAAGTGCCTTCCACCAATGTTCAGCAGCTCCCACTAGCTTATAGGCCGCAAACCGAACCCTATCTTCATCCGTACAACCAAAGACGTCGTAGATCTTTTCCATCGCCTCTATCCACATTTCAGCCTTTTTCACATCAGGCTCACCATCGTACTCGACCGGTGTCAATTTCAAGAACTCCTCCAATCCATATTGTGGAGGTGCTACATGTTCCTATCTCGGCCCTTGATCATGAATTGCTTTCATAGCCGCTTCAAACATACCCTGAAACATCGCACGATTTTCTTCTCGTATCTTATTATGATTTGGAGCCCCACTAGGACCTTCACCAGCTCTTCTTCTAGCCATTTTGAACAAATACCTACATAAAACACCAACCGTTACTCACTCCGAACACTACTACCCTCCTAGGTCATTCTAGTCCACCTATACTTAAACTTAGAGCTAAACCATAGCTTTGATACCAACTGTCGTGACCCCGACCCCGTGGGCCGGGAGCTCGCGAGCTGGACGTCGACTTAAAACAATAAAACGCAAAATACTGAAGATAAAAATTACCTTTGATACCAAAAGATAATAATACACGGTTTTAGAAATCCAAGTCTTAATAACATTACTGAACAACTAGTATAAGCTCCACAAGCTTACACCAAAACACAAAATATTACAACTTCTTAATGACATCATAGTTTGGTAATACTATCCCAAAAGGTTATACATTAAGTAATGCAAACCGAACAACAACCTGCCCAAAAAGCCTCGAACACCCTCGACGTCCTTCTCGTGATCAGCGAGTCCTATTACTTTCCTCCTGGGGGGGTTAAGGAAAAACAAAGATAAAAGAAAGGGGGTGAGATAAATCTCAATAAGTTACTAATGCAACTACATGACATGCTATGATGCAAGAAGCAATAAACAATAATAAATCTCACATAGCACGTAGTAATTAGCAGTTAACAGATAGCAGCGGAAATAAACAAGTAACAAAGGATATTAGCCAAGGTTCCCCAAACTGATAGAACAATTGTCACGCCCGAAAATAATAAATCCATAAACATAAAATTTACATAATATACATCTCCAAAATGCAAAATACCGTACCGGGCGCGAATTCAACTATAAAACCAAAACCATCACACAACACCTCAACGAGATAATAACTCAGAGACTAATACAACGCGGAAGAAAGAAAACTTATAATAATATAATACCCAAAAGATAATAATAGTTACATAACACTAAACGACCACAAATCCCACTACAATGATACATAAGAACTCCGAATATCAACTACCCCAAAGAAGGTCAACCTGCTCAGAAGATTTCCCGCTACAACTGACCTCATAACGCTACCACTTGCTTCCCTGGGGGGGGTTTAAGGAAAAATAAGGATAAAAGAAACGGGGTGAGATAAAATCTCAGTAAGTTACTAATGCAGCTACATGGCATAATATCATGCAAATCAACGGTATAACGGAACAAGTAAATCACATAACAACAAATGAGAAAGCTCCCTATCGCCAACTGTCCCATACCAGTTGTAAATAATGACTAACTCATCATGCAGCACATAAGACTGAAATAAACACGTTACAAAGGATACCGAGCCAAGGTTTCACCAAACTGATAGAACAATCGTTGCGCAGCTTCAACCGATCAACCAATCAACAATAGCAGCATAACAGCTGAAGAGAACCCCGGTCAGAACCGACCAATCAATCAATCAACCAATCAAACCATCTTCGTAGTAGCATAATAGCTGAAGAGAAAACCTTGGTACCGGAACCATAACCATGTAACATGTCACAAAGGACAAGGGAAATGACACAAAGTCATACCCAAAACCAACTAGCTAGATACTCACCAAAGGGAGCTAGCTCATCTCAACCAAGGCCAATCTGGAAGAGGAAAATAAGGGTAAAATAATGGATCACATTATAATGGACTCGGCTCATTGCCATTATAATCTTCCCCATCGCCCGACACAACCACAAATGCCAGCTAGACTTTAAACAAGCACATAGTAATAAATACTCGCTTGAAACAACAACGGAGACAATGATTCCAAAGTAGGGAACCAAGCCAAGCTCATCACAATAGATGCAAACAATTACTCATGAAGAGATCAACAATAACGAATACAAGAAGTTTCTCATAAAAAAGTCCAACAACGATAAACGAGATTGCTCATAGAGAGCCCAACAACATTGACCATAAAAACATGATGATTCCATGATAAGGCACATACCAAACACATCCTAAAGATGATACTCACAAGTTACGCATAAAGAGCACAACCCAAACGGTCGCTCACAAATAGTACAATGACTATTACCAAAATTTCCCTAAACGTTTACTCATGAAGATGTACTAAGACTATCAAATCCCTATATTTTACACCTAGAACTCCAAATAGGAAGTCCGAATGAATACACCATAAAGAAGCTAATCAAAACCACAGGTACCCAATCACCATATCACGCTTTATATCCGTTTATAAACGAACCAATCCTCAACACCCCAAACGAACCCAAAAGGTTACACATATTCATACATGATCATGTACGGACCAAACCCAACACTTTAGTGTTCCAAAACAACCCTCTAGGTACTATAGGATATCACCTAAAACCTACACCAAGTCTTATCCTAAAATCAATTCGATCAGTAAAATAACTTTCAATTAAAGGGTCTCAAAGTATGAAATCCTCACTTATATCACAAACATGATCATAACAACTCAACAAAGTCACTCAATTGGATTTGCAAAACTTGATCACAATGGATCGATACAACTCCTCTTAACCTCAAACACCCAATAAAATCCCGAATTATAAAACTTATAACTTAACTGAACAACCTATCCCATCTTGTATTACTTGAAAAGAGCTTCGAAACTATAGTTTACACGCCTAAAACGGAGTCCGGACGAAGAAGTTATGGCCTCCGGAAGATCGACCTAAATTCTGGAAAAAGTGGCGAGCGCCCGGAATTGAGTGGGCGAGCGCCCGAACCCTGTTACCAAGCTAAATAAGGCTGATTTAGTGGGAGGTCACCCAAAACTAAGTGGGCGACCGCCCAGACCCCAAAATACACCCGAATTTCACCCCTTTTGTCCTAAATCCTGATATAACAACCCTTATACCTCCACCATTGTGGAGCTCGACCCAAACCAATTCTAACTCCATTAAGACCCCATTTAACTCCAAATATATCAAACAACACATAACTCATCATCCCAATTCAACAATCCATCACCTAATCTTCACAAATCACTTCAAGAACAACAATTTCTTCCATGGCTTCCAAAATCAAGTTCATATGAGTTCTTGCACAATTTCAAGTATAAATTTCTAAAACAAGAACATAAACCCATATATCAACACATACAACATACATGATGAATTTTAAGCATAAATAGGGGGATTTAGTAACTTACTTGGAATTTATGAAAGATGACGAAATTCGAATTTTCTTGGATATAAACGATTCTAGCGACGATCTAAACATTTTTCATAAAATGAGCAATAAGAAATAATGAATAGAAGATGATCAAAATGAGGAGAGAGGGAGGAGTTCTTACCTTGGCAACAATGGAAGAGAGAGGGAGTAATTTCACTATGTGTGTGTGTGTTTGGTGATTAAGTGAGCAGGGAGGAGGAGCGAGGAGTAGGATGATTATTAAATCAAAATGTTACACCTAGGCCCTTCTACTACTACCAAGAACAATTAAACCCATACTCCCCACCACCCACTAAGACTTACTAACTCTACACTAGCACAAATGATCAATTAATGTGCTAGACATAAAGTATTATGAAACACAAAATGCACACATAATTAAACAAATAAATAAATAAATATTTATTACTAAGAAAATAGATACGGGTTTTCAGGTCGTTACAATCTACCCTCCTTAAAAAGAATTCGCCCACGAATTCACTCATCAAAATTCACAACACGCGGTCATAACGAGGCGACAAAATATCGATTCTCATATAGCACTCATAACCTCAATCGAGTACCTATCAAAATTTTCAGACATAGTCTCCTTGACTCAAATAAACCAACATATATTAATCACATACATATCTCAGGTATACTCATATTAAACATTCTAAAGTCAACTTCTTCTTTCATCCGAGATTTCAAATTCCCACGACTATCACTTGATCACCAATTATGAAACATAGCTGATTTGATCCTAATTAGCATTACGCTCACCATCAACCCTTAAATCATCAACATCCATAAATTTTACTTTTCCGGTTCATCCGTACGCATTGACGATCTAGACATCATCCCAAGTGATCATACTACTACCCGAACAAATAAGAGAAGGAATAGGGTTAACGATTATTGTCACCCAATGACTCAATGATATACTCAAAAAAATTTTACCGTCATCAACTATCCGATCAAATGAGACTCCACTACCACACTCACTTCCTCATGAGATAAAACATAATACAGTCATAATCTTTGATTTCTTAAAACTACTTGTATCAACTCACATTTATCTTGTTGAAGAACATATGATTATCCAACATTGATAACCTATTAACATCATTTCTAAACTTGGTCCCATAAAAACAACTATATCTTGCTATGGCGATATCAAAAAAACCACAATCCATCCCTAGTCATAGATAGCTCTATTTATTAACTCGAATCTTAGAATACTTACCCGAATGATCCAATAGCCACGGTTACTTTAGTTCCGTCTCTTCCCGAATTTTCCAATTACCCACTTTAACCCATCATATAGTAAACTTACATAATGCTTACAATATAGTAATCTCTCGTACCGAACCGTATTCAATCACTATCTTCACTCCTAACTAAAATCCATACTCAAGGCCAAAATTGAAGAATTCAAATTTCTCTTGAACATAATCCTCGAGATACTACAAACTTGTCTTATTCACAACCCCAATTATACTGTAAAGATACTTCCATTAGATAATCGCATACTTAATATTACTTCCAAGAAACTCAAAACATTAAACCATCTTGAGCTTACTCAACTTCTTATACTATGAAAACTAAAGGGATTTCCATCCTCCAAATGTTCACTTAAGTGACTATGTCTCCAAGGATTACCATTATAGCAGTAACTGGAACGATCCAAAATTTTCGCAATCTTTATCTTCATAAATATGAATATATCACAACTTACAACTCTAAAAGATATTACAAAAGATCACTAATAATCCGAAATATTAAATAAACTGTTCCGTCCCAATTCTTTGATCTTGAACCTCGATAAATGGTTAGCCCAAACTAGTCTTTCACGTATACATTTATTAACCCAATGTTACTTAAGCTCAACAGTATTACCAACATAATAATCCAATTAGCTAGCCACATTTCCACTGACCCAGCACAAAATCATAATGTCCTTTAATATGTCCAAGTATCTATACCCAACTTCCTTTACAAATCCTTAATCCAAACGAGAACGCCACAAAGAAAAGATTCAGAACCGAGTGGCAACTGCTCACTAAAACCCAAAAATGCCTTTAATATTGTTCGAGGAATTCTCACCTTCTCAAAATATGTTTAGTCCTTTAACTTAACGCGCTTACCATCATTAATGATTATAACTCCCACAATATACTCATAACTCATATTGCTTTAACTCAACTCTAGTCATGTACTAAAATGATTCCAAGAAGTATCATAACTCAACTTCTTAATATCACTCCTAATAAACTATAAATTTCCTCATACTAAACAATTCCGATGCACTCACGTAGATGTACTAAAAGTAAAGAAAAATCTCCTATCAAGAAATTTTCAAATTGAATCTTTAACTCTTTTAACCCAACCAATACTATATGATCACTGATTCACCTATCAGTATTATAGCCCCATATCAACTCATCATATAACCCAAGTTCCTTATTGGTCAAGCGACATATCGCACCCAGTATAGATTATATTCAAGACTTCAACAATAGTATTGCCAACTGAATAAGCTAAATTCCCAGCACAACCTTATAATGAAGATTTTCTGATTTTCAATATAGAACCTGAACATTATATATATACTTAGTATGCTCCTAAACAAGTCAAACACGCTAATATAGAATTATTCATCACCTATCGATGGCACACAAGAAATTCGTAACACATAGAAAGTTAAACCATACCATTCAACTCGTCGATACCCTGAATAGGTGACATAACTAAATCGCCTTACATATACCAGTAGAAATCACGAAATTTCATACTCGAGAATACACCTCAACATAAATCACTTAATGAGAACAAACATACGAATATAGCACAAGACATTTCCACTTTACAAAATAGGTACGTCCAAGCCTTCAAAAACTCGCGCTCTCGATTCCCAAACCAACTAACCCCAATGGAATCAATACTATTAAACACTAATCCTATATTCGATATACTACAAGAGGAGAAACACTTGACGTTCATATCACGACTAACTACTCAACCACTTCTACCTTAACCTCATACTTTCAAGAAAACTTAGTTTCTAAACCGCTCAAAATCATAACACCCAAGTATTGAAACCTATTCAATATCAGAGTTCTTATTCTCCTTCAAAATCTAAAACCATTTCTCTGATACCAACTGTCACGCCCCGGAAAATACTAAAATCCATAAACATAAAATTTACATAATATACATCTCCAAAATGCAAAATACCGTACCGGGCGCGAATTCAACTATAAAACCAAAACCATCACACAACACCTCGACGAGATAATAACTCGGAGACTAATACAACGCGGAAGCAAGAACACTTATAATAATATAATACCCAAAAGATAATAATAGTTACATAACACTAAACGACCACAAATCCCACTACAATGATACATAAGAACTCCGAATATCAACTACCCCAAAGAAGGTCAAACTGCTCAGAAGATGTCCCGCTACAACGGACCTCATAACGCTACCACTTGCTTCCCTGGGGGGGGGGGTGTTAAGGAAAAACAAGGATAAAAGAAACGGGGTTGTGAATACCCCTTTCCGATGAAGCGACGCATGGGAAGTATCTTGTGATTATTTTTATTTACAAAGGGAATATTCTTAACGACATTAAAATTATGAGAGTCGCCACGCCGTTTTAATTAAAGCCAAAACATTGAAAAAAGCATTTTTAGTGGTTTCGGGGTCAAATTACAACAAGAGAAGAATATTGAACGTTATCACTCCTATTGCCCGAATTGATCGGTCTTTCTATCATGATGAATGTGTTAGTAGTGTGTTAGTGATTTAGACCGGATCTGAAGATTGCTTACGTTCCTCTCAATGTGAGAAGCTCAGGTCAGCGTAATTCGCAGAGAATTAGAATAGGCAGAAGAATCGGGATCATGCATAATGAGGGGGGAATTACCTAAAGATTAGGGTTCAGAAGTAGTTCCTAGATCATCCTCGGGTTGATGAACCCTCGATCATCATCGGCTATGAAATAACATGCAAACATGAAGATCGCAGCCCTAAATATAGCATAAATAAGGTTTTAATCTATGAACACGAAGAACATGCGAAGAACATATTATGAACATATGAATGAACATGCAAAGCATATGAAGAAAACTATGAATAAACATGTAAGAACATGAATATAAAAGATCTACATTAAAAATGATTCAAGAACACGAAGAAAAAGTTAGAAAACTTACCTATGTTGGCAAGAAATAAACCTTGGATCTCCTTGAGTGTTTGAATTCTTAATTAGGGAGAAAATTTTGTTTAAGAACTCCAATATTCAGACTTAGAGCTCTCCAAATCGGACCCTAAACCAATAGCATGGGATTGGTTTTTATAGTAAACTGAGGGGAAGATCTGACGGCTGAGATCATCTGGGACAAAGGTGGCCGCCTGGCCATGATTGAAGCCGGCGACAAGAGTGGCCGCGTGGCCAAGGTCGACGCGTAGCAAGGTTTGCCGCGTGGCCAATCTGCTGGCTGACTTGATTCTTAAGCTAGGGTTTTTGCATGGTTTTAAGGAAACCATTTATTACCTATTTTGATAGATTTTGTCATAAATGAGATATTTGGGAATCCAGGACAAGTCTTTGCAAGTTTTCTAATTCCTATAAAGTCCTTGTATTTTTGGAAAGTCCTAATAAACTCATTTTCAGGTCGGGTACTAACAGTAGCCCTTCGGTGACGCTTCTTGCAAGGCAATGTGGGGCGAACGATAAAAGAAGGATCCGTCTGAAACATGAGTTCCAAAACAGATGAAAGGTAAGGGAACGGCTGAACCTTGACAGGCGACCTACGTATCCGCGGGGGAAATTGGGACTGATTGTCCTCTGATAGGAAGCAACGTCTTCTGCTGGGGAAAATGCACCTGCTGGGGATGAGAGACGACCGCGTCAGTCGGGTGGCTGAACCTTTTCAGGTTTCCTACGTATCCTCCGAGGAATCAAGCCGGTCGTAGTTCAGAGCTATTGGGGAAAGACGAGACATCGAACTTCTGCTGCAGATAATAAACCCTACGGATACTATCTTGTATGAAGAACGAACATTCGTAAGCAATGAAGTTATTTGGGAAAAATAAAGACTACGTTGTCTAAACAATCCCAAGATGGAATGGTAAACGCAATCAGGATCGCCAGGGTTCCTGCCGATTGCGCTAAAGTAATAGATGCTGGATCTCCTGCGAACAGAAACGCCGAGGCTTCTGCCAATCGCGATCGATCTAGAATGCGTATGTCATAGAGGCGCTGAAGTCTCTACAACCATACGAATCCTAATAATAGATGCTGGATCTCTCACAAACAGAAACGCCGAGGCTTCTGCAAATCACGATCGATCTAGGATGCGTATGTCATAGAGGCGCCAAAGTCTCTACAACCATACGAATCCTAATAATAGATGCTGGATCTTTTGCAAACAGAAATGATGAGGCTTCTGCCAATCGTGATCGATCTAGAATGCGTATGTCATAGAGGCGCCGAAGTCTCTATACGAATCCTAATAATAGATGCTGGATCTTTCCCAAACAGAAACGCCGAGGCTTCTGCCAATCGCGATCGATCTAGAATGCGTATGTCATAGAGGCGCCGAAGTCTCTGTAATCATACGAATCCTAAGCAAATATTCGGTGAAGAATGGAAATTTTAAGGGGCTTTCCGTACCCAATGGTAACGAATATCAGTCAAAGTAGTGCTAAGGGCATTTAAAATGAATTAAAGGGAAAAGATCAAGGGCAAAAATGGAATTTTATCTGAAGGGACAAGGTTGGCCGCGTGGCCAGACTCGCTGAATTGCAATAGTGGCCGCGTGGCCAGAACGCTGAATGGTCAGATCTCCTTCACGCGGATCGCTGATCCGACGGCTGGGATAGCGAGGGCATAAGTGGCCGCGTGGCCAAGGTCGCCGTCGGGCTGACTCCTTGGTCACATCACCAGAAATCCTCCCTCTTCTCCTTCTTTTCCTCTTTACTTCTTCTTTCTTCCTCCATTGTTGACGAGTTAGAGAGAGAAAATTGAGTTTCTTAGAGAGAGAAAGCTCAGATTTTGATAATTTTGAAGTCTTCATTTCACATATTTCTTGAAGCTATGGCAGATTGGATCAATGAGGCATTATTTAGGGATTTTCCGGGCCAAGGTAGGTATATGCTTCCACAACAAGAACAACAAGGAGAGGGGCACGGTGATGCTCAGGGCGAGGGAAATGTAGGGGTTGACCCGGGAGCGGGTTTTGAAGCGGCGCCGTTGATTCCACGGGGCGATTTGAGACCACGAGCCGCGACTCGGAATTATTGCGATAATCTGCTGCGGTCTACGTTCGACCAAGATTATGATTTTTACATCGACTCTGAGCGTCATTGGTCGATGGGGCTTCCGGAGACGCGAGAGGTAAATTTCGAATTTTCACTCCTCTCTTTCTCACACATTTGTATGTTTTATACATAGTATGAAATTCCAGAATAATGGAATGCTAGAATTTAAATTGCTAGAATTGTAAATTGCTAGAATGGTAACATACCTGTGTGTGTTTACCTGTAGAGGATCAAGGCTCGTGGGTCCACAGTGACTGTGGGCAAACTTGGGCGTCCCTGCCGGAGGGACCGGGGGTTTGCGTGCTCGGATCGAGGCTATGGGCTTTGGCCCATTCTTTGACAGTGTCCGCATGGTTGGGGGCACCCTGAAGGTGGCGGCGGTGATAGAGGTGTGCAGGGAATTCTGGTGGGACACCACCCATACCTTCCACTTTAGTTGGGGAGAGATTACCGTCACGCCGACGGATTTCGCGGCTATCACGGGGTTGAGGTTTACTGCTACCCCTTTGCCTTTTGATGAGAGCTTGGCGGAGCGGCGGGACTATAGGCAGGCTCTGTTGGGAGTTGACACTGATCTGGGAGGAGGTGTCAAGGGTTATGGAGTGGAGGCCGGGAAGGTGAACCGTTTGGTGGAGATGGCTATTGAAGCCTTTGGTAGGGGGGAGTATGATTTGGATTGCTTGGTCCGGCTGTTCTTATGGTACAGCTTTTCAGAGATCTTGTTTCCCAGTGGGGCTACTGTCTGTAGGTACTCACTGCTAGGGGCTCTTGTGGACTTGGACCTAGTCGGTGGGATTTCTTGGGGTGGAGCCGGTTTGGCTGAGATTTACCGGGTATTAGACCATTGCTCGAGGGCTAGCTCGTCGGCCTTTGACGGGTTTCAGTTTGCCTTTGAGGTATGCTCTTGACTACCCTTCTTTTTCACATTGTTGAGATTTCTGCTTTATCTTTTGGTCTGAAATGTCTCTTTCATTGTATGCACAGGCTTGGGTGTACGAGATCTTCGGCGTCGCCCCTTTTCAGTTGGTGATGAGTGCCAACAAGGTTGTTCCCATCATGTCGAACTGGTGCAAGGGCAACAGGGCTCCTCCTCGCAGAAACTGGGATAGGAAGACGGTGGATGCTGCTGATCTGAGGAGGGTGTTCGCGATGTCTGAGCCTGTCGGGGTTAGATTTTACCCATGGAGTCCGGCCAATGAGGCTTCGGTGGGTCCCTATGTAGTGGAGTTGACCGCTTCTAGGGTTCTGCTTGTGGGTCTCACCGGGGAGGCCATGTATCTCGGAGAGAGGGTGATTCGTCAGCACATGGCTGATGCGTTACCGTGGGCTCCTTATGACCCTCCTCGGGATATGCTCCGTCCTGCGAGGCTGGCGACTTTCTTGGCTCCCACTCTGGCAGAGCATTACAGAGGGAGTGATGACTACGCCGGCTACGTGCGGACACGGTTGATCAGCCCTCAGGTTCGGGCTAGAATGCTATCGGGAGAGGGATCGAGCTCGGCCCGGTATGTTGGTCGGAGTCGGCCTTTGGTTGACATGCCCCTTCGCTCGAGTAGCGTGAGAGTGATGAGGGGCGGTCGGGAGGTGGAGCTTAGCTTGGAGCCGACTGATGCAGATCTTGTTGAGGAGACATTCATTCCTCCGCCGACGCTGGGGTACGGCTTTGTGCTTTATATTAGTCATGTTTGCACACACTTATTTCTTCCATTATAATCATTGCCTTGGTTTCCCTTTCAGGTGACTCGGGAGGCATATATCCGTTCAGCCCGGCAGGAGAACGTGTTGATGCGCTTACTGAGGTAGGCGTACCATTCATGTACTTGTCAGAGGGACGACGTTGCGTCACCCCAGCGTCGGGAACGGTCTCCAAATGGTTCAGGCTCTTCTCACACTGGTGGTCGAGCGGTCCGGGGACGGAGTTCGGGTGCCGGTAGCTCTCGAGCTTTAGCGCGGCGTGGAGACACCACGGAGGAGGATTCTGATTAGGCGGGGCCCATCATTCCATCTTTATTTCCTACACTGTTAGTTAGTAGAAGCAAATATGTACTGGACAAATATTTAATATGTATGCAAATGTATTTATGTACTAAAATGAAAATGATTTGTGATAACCTATTTGTACAAACTAATTACTTTACAATATGCCTAATTTTATACAATGCATGAGCCATGGGGAAGGGTACGTTGCTTGCATGGATCCATTGCGGAGTGGGAGCATCAATCTTCGAATTTTCTGCATGGGGCAATAGTGGCCGCGTGGCCTAGGACGAAGTTGGCCGCCTGGCCAAGGACAACATCGGCCGCGTGGCCAAGAGCATATGTGGCCGCGTGGCCAAGTCCTGCGCCGCCTCCGGTTTTCCTTTTCCTGGCAAGAATCGGAAGTTGTGTAGTATTTAATGGGAGTTTGTGTCCTATTCAACTTCGTACCAGCAGCTCTTTTGGTCAATTTTGAGTTCCAATCATCAACTTGCTCTTCTTTTGCCATGGATCACAATGCAAGGCTTTCTAGACTTGAAAAAGGAGCTTTCATAACATCTTTGGAGAAGTGGGTTGCCAAGATATCCGGTCCTTGTCGTAGGAAGTTTGAGAAGCGCTATGGGATCAAGTGTCTTTGGTCATTCTTGCACATGAACTCCAACACTAACCTCTTGCAAGCTTGTGGGAAGTTTTGGAACAACACTCTTCATGTTTTCAACTTTTCTTTTAATGAGATGGTACCCACTTATGAAGACATCAAGGCGCTTTGCGGTTGTGAAGGGAAGGGTACACTTGCATTGCCCTTTGATCTTATTTCTTTGCATGACAAGTTGATAACCTTTGGTGTGCCCGCAGATGACATTGGTAAGTATGCTAGAGGTGGCTACGTCGACCTTTCTTGGATGCCAAGGCACTTCATGCACGCGGATGTGACCTCGGACCGTTCTTTGGACCATCTTGCCTTGTGTTTATTTGCTTCTATTCTTTTCCCTTCCGAAGTCGGATGTGCTAGTGGGGGATGTTTGACCATGGTGAATGCGGCTCGTTCGGGACATGACATTGTACCGGCCAT
Source organism: Campanula takesimana (assembly GCA_026119855.1). Taxonomy (NCBI): domain Eukaryota; kingdom Viridiplantae; phylum Streptophyta; class Magnoliopsida; order Asterales; family Campanulaceae; genus Campanula; species Campanula takesimana. The sequence goes on from JAOWBW010000140.1 coordinate 2,339,960, forward strand.
CCTTGGGGAGCTCATTTGTGGGATTCCTCATCTTGCGGTTTATGGCGGGATGCCGTGCGGCAGTGATAGACTTTTGACTATGTGGTTGCAAGAAAGGCTCCGAGTGAACAAGCCAGCGGTTTCTTCGGCGGTAGCCCCATGGATGCACCGTATTAGAGGTATGGAGGAGAGGTTCGAGGGCATGACTCTCAAGGGTTGGGAAAGGTATTTGGCGGAGATGGTGACCGATGACATCAAGTGGGTGGTGCCCCATTGGCACATTAATTCTGTGAGGGAGAAGCAAGTAGGACTGGACATGATTAAAGTTCCGTCATTTTCTGGGACCACTTTTTACTACCCCGCCAGAGTACTCCGTCAATATGGACTAGTGCAAACCATCCCCGAGGGTTGGGATGAGGAGAGGACCCGTTATCCTTTTGGCATACTTCATTTGGATGATAGAGCTTCGGTTCTCCTTTCTCAAATGTCGGGTGAGGCCGGTTTTAGCCATAGGACTCTCATCACACGCTCCAACAACACCTGCCTATCACGAGAGTATTTGGATTGGTTTATGGAGAGACTTGGGCAAGCGGAGCAGACTCTAGAGACCCTAAGGGGCACTATTTTGGCATCCTGTGCTCCTAGTTGTTCATTGAGGATGAAGGAGGCGATGGCCTATGAGAGGAAGAGGAGCAAGAGCATGGCTAATGGAGATGGAGCGGGGACTTCAAGGAAGAGAAAGGATGAGGAGACTCCTAGTGTCAAAGCTAAAGGGGTTAGTGAATTTGAGAGGAGGTTTTGCGAGAACCCTAACAAGAAAAAGATTCGCCGTGGTCAAAGCAAGAAGAAAGAGACCGAAGGCACGAGTGGCACTTAAAGAGTAATTCCGAGGATCCTTCCATAGTCGTTGCAAACACATTAGTTTTTAATTTAATTTACTTTTGTTTTAGTTTCAATTTCAGAATAGGTTATTTATTCAAAAAGTATGTCGAGCTTAGACTCATCAAATAAGTGTTAACATGCAATGACTATGGAAATAAAAGTTTTTGCTTTCAGAAAATACAACTTCTATCTTTATTGCTTTGTGACAGGATTTGGATGTTTATTTGTTTTTAGACCGCACCTTTTGAAAGGCTGCCTACGTTCCCCTTTTACAAATAGGACTAAGGGGCTCAGGTCACCGTAGTTCACTCCAGTCGGACTAGAATGATTTTAGAGAAAGGGAAGATAGAAGGGGGAATGCTCTAACTTTTGCCTAGACCGCCCTTGCGGGTTTTCGATTTAGCGAGCTTTGTACGCACCCTTATTTTGCATAGACCGCCCTTTGCGGGTTTTCAGTCTATCGGGCTTCTTTTTGCATAGTAAACATTTTTTATTTTTTTTTTTTTTTAGAAGGGGAGTCTAGTCAAGTAGCGTCTGAGCTTGCTGAGGTTGACTGGTTCCTTGAACGGGTTGCCATCCAAATCTGCCATTCTGACCGCTCCTCCGGAGAAGATCTTCTGCACTACAAACGTACCTACCCAAGTGGGGGCCCACTTTCCAAGGGGGTTGAACTTGTTGGGCAGGCGTGCTTTGAGCACCAAGTCTCCTTCCTTTATGTCAACAGGCTTGACTTTTTTATTGAAGGCTTTCGTCGTTCTCCTTTGATAGGCCCGGATGTGCTCCATAGCCTTCAATCTGCGTTCATCGAGCGTTGCCAACTGATCATAGCGACTACGAAGCCATTCTACCTCATTCACTTGGTTCTCGAGCAAGATCCTCAAAGATGGAACCTCCAACTCAATAGGGAGTACTGCCTCCATGCCGTATGTCAAAGCGTAAGGGGTTTCTCCAGTAGCGGTGCGGACTGACGTTCTGTACCCCCAAAGTGCCAATGGTAACTTCTCGGGCCAATCCCGTCCCTAAAGCCATTTTGCGAATTATCTGCTCTATCGTCTTGTTGGCCGCCTCAACCGCGCCGTTAGTCTATGGATAGTACGGGGAAGATTTCTTTCGTTCGACCTTGAATTCTGTGAGCAAGCGAGCACACTCGGCTTCGAAATGACTGCCATTATCTGATATAATGAGGTTAGGGACCCCATACCGACACATAATGTTCTCTTTGATAAACTGCGCCACCTTCTTGGAATTTAGCACCTTGTAAGACTGCGCTTCGACCCACTTTGTGAAGTAGTCGACCGCGACGAGGACGAATTCATGACCGTTACTACCGGCTGGAGAGATCTTCCCAATGATGTCTATATCCCACGTGGCGAATGGCCAAGGCGTGGTGGAACTATACAACTCGTGTGGGGGGATGTGGTTGAGGTTGGAGCATACTTGGCACTTGTGACACCGTCGAACCCATTGAATACAGTCTGTCTCCATGGTAATCCAATAATAGCCCAGGCGAGTGATCTTCTGTCTAAGCATCCTTGCATTCATGTAGGGTCCGCACAACCCGTTGTGTACTTCTTCCATTATTGCTTCAGCTCTCTTGTTGTCGACACATAAGAGCAATAAACCGTCGTAATGCCTCTTGTACAAAGTATCGTCTAACAGCACAAACTGCCCCGCCAACCTTTTGAGTGCTTGCAGACTCTTGGCCTTCACATCTCCGTCAAAGGACATCTCTCTGTGCTTAAGGAACTTGTAGATTTGGGCGTACCATTGATCTCCGTTTACCTCTTCATCGATCCGGATTTCACAGCAATAGGAGGGGTTCTCTCTTCGTCCAACCCTGAATGGTTTCACGGACCTTCCTTCTGGAATTTCAACTAAGGAGGCCAACGTAGCTAGAGCATCCGCGAACCTATTTCTGTCTCGCGGCAGGAAATGGAAGGTGACCTCTTTGAACTGTTGTCAACTCGTCAATGTAACCTTGGTACCGCTGCAGGCAAGGATCAATAGTTTTCCATTTCTTTGCCGTTTGGTTAATAATCAAAGCAGAGTCTCCGTACACTTCTAACTCTTTCACGTTGCGTTCTAGGGCGGCTTCCAATCTGGCTATACACGCCTCATACTCGGCGGCGTTGTTGGTTTTCGAAAAGTTCAGCTTGATGGCTATGGGGGTGTGTTCATCTTTGGGATCAATAAGTAGGAGTCCGACTCCATTCCCTCGTTTGTTTGTAGCTCCGTCAAAGAATAATTTCCACCTCTCTGCGACCTCAATTGCGAAAATGTCGTCGTCCGGGAACTCGGGGTCGGGTCCTCTTGTCTCGGTGCTTGGAGAGTCTGCGAGCTGATCGGCCATTGCCCTCCCCTTGATCGCCTTCCTCGGTATGTAAGTAATGTCGAACTCTCCCAAGAACACTGACCATTTGGCGAGTCTCATAAAAAGGGATGGTTTATCAAACAGGTACTTGATGGGATCCATTTTCGAGACTAGTAAGATTGGATGGGATACCATGTAGTGTTTGATCTTCGTCACCACCCATACTAGGCCTACGCAGGTCTTCTCGAGTGCGGAGTAATTAAGCTCGCTACCTTGTAACTTTCGACTGACAAAGTATACTGCATTCTTAATCCGGGAATCTTTGGCTTCTTGCGCTAACATGGCTCCGACGGCGGTGTCTGTCACAGTTAAGTATAGTAGCAACGGCTTCTCCTTATGTGGTGGACGCAGGATTGGGGTATTCACCAAATACTGTTTGATCCTCTCGAAGGCTATCTGGCAGTCATAATCCCACTCCACACTGGCTGTTTTCTTCATCAGTTTGAAAATTGGTTCGCAGATGGTGGTCAGCTGATTGATGAACCGACTGATGTATTGCAGGCATCCCATAAATCCTTTTATCTCCGTCTCGGTACGGGGGGGCTTCATCTCCAGGATGGCTTGAATCTTCCTTGGGTCGGCTTCGATCCCATTCTCGGTGACCATGTAACCCAATACTTTCCCTCTACGAACTCCAAAGGTGCATTTTGCCGGGTTCAAACGCATGGCGTGCTCTCTCAACCTGTTGAAGAACTTTCTGAGATCTATCAAGTGTTGGCCACCAGACCCTTTTGAATGTATAATCATGTCATCCACGTACACCTCAATCTCCTTGTGGATCATATTGTGGAATAAAGTCGTAACTGCCCGTTGGTAGGTAGCCCCAGCGTTCCTTAGCCCAAACGGCATGACCGTATAACAAAAAGTTCCCCATGGGGTGGTGAAAGCTGTTTTCGCTTGGTCCTCCTCGGCCATCTTGATCTGGTTATAGCCGGCAAACCCATCAACGAATGACTTGACCTCATAATGGGCGGTCGCGTCCACCAACATGTCGATATTTGGCAAGGGGAAGTCATCCTTCGGCGTAACTTTGTTGAGATCCCGAAAATCCACACATACTCTGACTTTACCGTTGGATTTCTTGACAGTCACCAGATTTGATAACCAAGTTGGATACTCGATCACCCTGATGAAACCCACACGGAGTAGCTTCTCAATCTCTTCTTTCACTTGCAAAGACCATTCCTGCTTAATGCGGCGCAGCTTCTGTTTGACTGGCTTAGCGTCTGGTGCTGTCGGGATTATGTGTTCTACGATCGAGTTTTCGAGCCCCGGCATGTCCTTATAAGACCATGCGAACACATCCACATATTCTCTGAGTAGCTCAATCAGTGCTTCCCTTTCGGCTCCGCTGAAGAAGCTTCCGATCTGCGTTTCCTTAGGCTCGGCTTCGGTTCCCAAATTCACGCACGTTAACACCTCATCGGCAGCTTAGGCTCGAGATTCTTTTTGATTAATAACCTGTTCCGAGATTTCTTTAATGTATTCATCATTTAATGTGTCTGTGTCTGCCTCTTCTAATGAATCATTATTAACTAAGTGTATGTCATTAGTTTGATTATTAGCCAATTTATCAGTTAAAAGAGTGACTATGGAGGGATACTCGGAAAGGTCGAGGGTTTCATTCATGGCAAAAGGGAATATAGCGTTTGCGACAAGATCATAGTCTTCGGACGTAAGGTCGTCAGACTTAGAGGAAGACTCAAATTCAAAACGTAAAACACTAGACTCTGGGGACGGGGATTTCGGGTGAGTGACAGGTGATGCTGCAGGAGTGGTGACAGGAGAAGGAGTAAGCCCCAGTGTTCCCACCATAAATTCCGGAGTAGCTATAGGTCCCCCAATGATGCACCAATTCTTGAGCTTGTCCCCCATGGGTACCACCAATGTCCTCGGATCTACGTCCTTTTCTGATTCATCCCCAATAGCGGCTACCATGTCTTCGTGCAGCCCCAGATTACCCAGATGTTGAAGCAGATATTGGCCGTCCCACGTCTCAGTCAAACTCGGAGTTTCTGCGGCTTCTATTGCTGGCTTGTCAAGGGTTGCGGCTTCAAGTTGATCTGCCAAGTCATCTGCGACCTTGGTGGAGTACTCATGCCTGATGGTTCTAACTCTGCCCGTGGCTTTGTCATATTCCATGTAAGTCAGCTTCATGTTGGACCGATCGAATTCCACATCTCTGAAAATCTCGAACCCTTTCTGCAACTTCCCGGTGTGGTCAATCCATGGCTCGGCGAACTCGAAACACGAAAACTCCTCGCCTTCCCTGACAAAGTAGCTATTCAGGGACAGGCGGTATGGCCGCATTTCAGGATTTTTGTAGGGAAGCTTCATCTTTTTAAGCAATTCTATCCTTTTTTTCTCCATCTTGTCCTCAGGAGTAAGGGTGTATCCAAGACCGAACAATCCTCGGTGATCAATCTCTCTAACCAGACTTGTGGGACCTTGCAAGCACTTACCTAGCCCCAGCCCCGGTATGAAGCCCATGTTACGCAGTATCTTGACAACGGGTGCCACTTTATCCATTGTTTTGGTGAGGTCGATGGTGCAGATCTGTGCCTGAGCCACTATTTCAAAACCGTTGAAGAGTCGGCTCTCTTCCCCATGCTGAATCTGTAAGACAGGAACGCCCTTGGTGTCCGTCCCTTGGGCACTTATGAGATCACTGTAGATGATGGTCACTTCATTACCAGATTGAAACTTCACACATTGGTGCAGGGAAGATGGGACAGCGCCCGACTGATGTAACCATGGCCGGCCAAGGAGGAGTGAGAAGGTTGCGGGGATGTCTATGACGTGGAAGTCGGTTGGTAGGATCTTTGTTCCGATGGTAATGGGCAAGGTGGCTTCGCCTATCACGGCGCGGCATGTAGAGTCATAAGCTTTGATGGTTTGCTTGGATGGGCGTAAATCAACACCATGAACTCCAACCACATCCATCATCCTTGAAGGCAGGATATTAATAGCAGAACCATTATCAATGAATACACGGGGGATTTTCTTGCCATTTACCTCGACATGATGTATAAAGGCTCATTACGATCAACTCCGAACACTGGCTTGTCTAGCTCCAAGAAAGTGATGATGTTTCCATAGTAGATATTACCAATCATGTGGGTGACGTCTTCTGGGGTAATAGTGGATGGTACCATGGTGGCGGCGAGGTTTTGCTCGAGCATGAGGCGATGGGCTAGGGAGGAGGTGAGTAGGGACCAGAGTGAAATATGGGCTTGGGTTTGTTTGAGTTGAGTGAGGATAGGGTCTTCTTTGTCTAGGTCGGCTTGTTCGGGTTCCTTCCCAAAGACTTTCTTTGCACCCTTTGGGTCGGATTGGTACACTTGACCGGATCTCGTAAGGAGACAAACTTCTACACGTAGCTCCTCCAAAGACAATGGCGTGTCAGGACAAGGATGCGAAACTTTGGTCTTTTCGGCCTCCTCGAAGATTTCGGCCCAAGAAAGAGGTTGAGAGGGTTTGGGACTCTCTTCCTTTAGAGATTCGACTTCACTCACTAGTTCTTCTAAATACAACAAGTAGCAAGAAGGTTCTTTATTATTAGTCATTGAAATACAACCCATCTCATCACAGTCCGCCACAACAGGCTCGGCCGGATCACTGATCTCACTAAGTTCTACCATGAGTACATTGCTAGCTACATAATCTCTAGGGTCTTCGACAACTCCCTTGTGGATGAGCTCTTGTACGGCTTTCTTGAGTTCAAAGCATGCTTCGGTAGTGTGACCGGTGCACTTGTGGTAGTGGCAAAACTTTGACAAATCGCAACCAAGGCGAGGGAGGTGTCCTTCTAAGGGTTCGAGAATTTCTAACGTCACCAATGCCATGAAGATATCCACCATCGTGAGCCCTATCTTGTCAAAGGCATCCATGAGCTCTAGGATACTGATCTCGCATGTTTGCACCATATTCACCCCACCCCCATTGTTAGGAAGAGGGTTATTCACCACATTAGGACCCTTCGGCTTCTCAATATTCTTGTCATTGATCAACCCTTGAACTACGCGTTTCAGTTGAATACAACTATCCGTTGTGTGCCCGATGTGCTTGTGATACTTGCAGAACTTGGAGGCGTCCAAATCAGTTCTTGGGTAGGCGGGTTGGTAATTCTCTAAAGGCTTGATAAGATCTCTCTTGACTAGCACGTCAAAGACCTTCCCCATGGTCATACCAAAATCATCAAAATGCTCCCTCCGTTGTGGAGCCCCATTCCTTGTTACGGCTTGGACATCTAGCGGGACCTCTTTCTGGACCATATTCACTTGGCCGACGGCCTCCTTTCCACCCCTAGGAGGCGCAGGCGCAGTAGGAGCCTTGTAGCGGAAGGAGTTGTTGTTGTTGGTCTTTGGACTTTCCTTTGGCGGCACAATCCCAGTGAACCCTGCTTTATACCTTACTCCAGCGTCAACCATTTCCCACAAATCAGGGAAGTAACCATTACCAATAGCTGCTTTCATCTCCGGTAGCAAGCACTTGTAGAAAATCTGTTTCTGTTCCTTTGCTTTTGGTGGGTATTGGACCTCGCACAACCGATGATTCCACCTCTTGTAAAAATCATAAATAGCCTCGCCGGGCTTCTGCATAGTGTTCTCAAGGTCGGTTCGATTCACATGCCAATCCAAGTTAGCTTGATACTTCTCACAGAAAATGGCACTGATTTGATCCCACGTTTGCCTCTCGCTTGGTTCTAGCCCCAAGAACCAACGCAGAGCAATACCATCCAAAGTGCTATGGAATACGCGAGCCATTTGTTCGTTGGTGCAGTCACAAGCCCTCATGGCCAACACATAACTATCCAAATGAGTCTTAGGACACGAGTCACCATGAAACATTGCCACTTTAGGCATCTTGAAATCCTTGGGGAGAGCCCCCACTTGGCTAGGGTTGATTGTCTTGGTAGTCGGTGCACTTTGCTTATCCACAGTCTCGATCAACTTGCGCATTTGCTCTGCATGGCCGTGACCACAGGGTGATTGGAGATGTCGGGTATAGATTCTGACAGAATGACGGGAGGAGTAGTGGAAGTAGTAGCAGCGGCCATCCCAATACTCAGAGGCAACGAGGGTGCGGGTAGTTTGCTAGCAGAGAGGTAGCCACCAAGCAGTTCGGGGGAAGGTTCAAAGACAGCCTTGTTCTTGCTCATGGTAGTGAAACCTTGTTGGGTGTAGAGAGAAGGAGATGGAATATTGCGGTAGCTTGGGAATGGGAAGGCAGTGGCATTGGTGTTGGGGGGACAGTTGGTATTGACCTCTTCATCCTCGACATAAATGAAATTCTCACCATCGGGCACCAGTTTAGTTCCCTTTTGTTGAATGTGACCCTTCAACTGTTGGTTCTGGTCTTCCAACATCTTGTTGCTTTCTTCGAGATTCTTGATCTTGGCTACGAGACCGGCGAGGAAATTCTGGAGGCTTGGGGGAATACCATTGAGAGTAGCCTCAGTGTTGAGCTCGGCGGCACTAGCAGGAGGAGCAGAGGCCGAAGATAAAGCGGGAGTTGACATTGCTGATGACGAGACTGAGAACGTGGACGGAGTAGAAGTTTCACGTTGTAGTCGACCACCCAAACGGATCCAAACTTGCTTTGCTGAAAGGTTGAAGGGTAATGAAGCTTTTAGGAGAGGGGGAAGGCTCATGCAAAGTATATTTTAATTTACAAAAACATACATTATTTACATCCTAATTGGTTGGAAGGGGTACCCCTTTTTCGCAACTAGTTAGAAGACTACGATTAGTGGAGGCCATCACTACGTCTATAGACCCCTCGTTTTTCACCTGCATTGCACACCCCCAAACGGACAATTTGGGCGAGGGTCCTATAGGGCAAGCGGCTTCCACCAACCATCGGATCCTACAACTAACCCTTCCTTAAAGGCATTTAACGCGATGTCTATGTTGCATCCTACGCAAGTTAACGATGAGCGGAGATCTTGACAACAAACACTCATCTCACCATGGCACGTCCCTCGTAGGGAAATCACTTTTTGTGCACTTTCTCTCAAAGATCTTGATTCATCATTGACTTGGGGATGACTCGACATAGACAGCACGTTAATTGACTATTAAGAAAAAGCTAGCCAAACCAACCGGTCAAAACCTAGGTGTGTTACCTATACTAGTGTGGGTTGACACGGGTTAGGTAAAAGGTTCCCACCGTATACGGTGAGTGGAATAGACGAGTGACTCGAAAAGAGTGCGACAGTAGCGCACAAATTCCTGCACATCGAATACTCCGGGTAATGGGGACCTGTGCAGTGCTGACACGGACTAGTGGTAGTGTGAGGCAAGAAACTAATTCTTTTTAGGGAGAAAAGAGAGAAGTTTTTAATGTTAGGATGATGCGATGCAATGCATGAGAGAGAGAGAGAGAGAGAGAGAGAGAGAGAGAGAATAGAGAATAATGTACAAGGGAGCATAGCAGAGTTTTGTTTGACCCTAATACTAAAGCGAAGATAATAAGGGTACATGGTACAAGGTACAAGGTACAAGTATTAACATGGCGGAGTGCGCGGGTCCATGTGTGAACATGGCTTAACTGTAGGGGGGCACGTGAAAACATGGCAAGTGTGCATGTGTAAACATGGCAGGTGTGTGCATGTGAAAACATGGCAAGTGTGCATGTTCAAACATGGCAGATGTGTGCATGTGTAAACATGGCAGGTGTGTACATGTGTAAACATGGCAGGTGTGTGCATGTGTAAACATGGCAGGTGTGAGGTGCATGTGCAAACATGGCAAACATCATGATGTAAACAAAAGTTAGACCCACTAAGTTTGAAAAATTTTCAAAGCAGTCCCCAGCAGAGTCGCCACTGTGAATACCCCTTTTCGATGAAGCGACGCATGGGAAGTATCTTGTGATCATTTTTATTTACAAAGGGAATATTCTTAACGACATTAAACTTATGAGAGTCGCCACGCCGTTTTAATTAAAGCCAAAACATTGAAAAAGCATTTTTAGTGGGTTCGGGGGTCAAATTACAACAAGAGAAGAATATTGAACGTTATCACTCCTATTGCCCGAATTGATCGGTCTTTATATCATGATGAATGTGTTAGTAGTGTGTTAGTGATTTAGACCGGATCCGAAGATTGCCTACGTTCCTCTCAATGTGAGAAGCTCAGGTCAGAAAACTTACCTATGTTGGCAAGAAATAAACCTTGGATCTCCTTGAGTGTTTGAATTCTTAATTAGGGAGAAAATTGTGTTTAAGAACTCCAATATTCGGACTTAGAGCTCTCCAAATCGGACCCTAAACCAATAGCATGGGATTGGTTTATATAGTAAACTGAGGGGAAGATCTGACGGCTGAGATCATCTGGGACAAAGGTGGCCGCCTGGCCATGATTGAAGCTGTAGACACCCCGCCTTGGACCTCTCACCCCGATTGCATACAAAGCATTTTTATTTAACTTATTTTTATTGATTTCTGTTACTTCGGTTAAGTTCCTAACTGATTCCGTTAGTTTTGGACTAAACTGCATAACAGAGTTAAATTTAGGGTCATTCTGTCATTTTTCACACCGCGGGCGCTTCCGGCACTGCCAGTGAGCCGCTCGCACATCCCGCCCCAAAAGCCGGACCCGCGCGCTTCCCACTTTGGCAGTAACGGATTGCACCTTATTTCCCTCCTTTTCTTATTTACAAACATCTTTTCTTGATCACAAAAAACATCTTTTTACATCCACATTCATCCCCCCTTTCTCATTAACTCCAATCCCAAATTCTAAGCCTTTTCCCAAAAACTAATATTCTTTCATTTTATTATTTGATTTCTTTTATTTCTTTTATTTTTCTTTTATTCATTTATCTTATTTGTGATTGGCTCATTCCATTTCACATGGATGACCAATTTCCCTCCATCATTTCCCTCTCTTTTTTACCTATAAAAACCATCATCTTCTACCTTGGAAAGGGACTTCTTTTTGGACTCCAACCTTGATTCACCAACTACATTATACACAAATTCTCCCAACAAGAGTTCTTAGTAACAAAACTCTACACAAATTGTTCTACAACAATTTCATTACAACAACAACACTTTCAAGTCAAGGTTCCAAGTCCTCTTTCTCAAGGTACAACTCCATTTTCTTCCTTTGTTTTCTTCTTCTTGATGTATGCAATCCCCATTAATGGGACATGACCAACATGACTACTTCACATATTGAAGTTAGTTAAGGTTATCTCCCTACATTTTAATCTTAACTTTAATTCACCATGTTAATTTCTCTTCATCTCTTAATGTAATTCTTTAACATTACTTGTTACATGTAATCTTTATCATTAAATAATAAAACAATTCTATTTTATTTCCCCTTTATTTTCCTCTTTTCTTCTCATCACAATTGTTAGCACATTTCTATTTAATTAATTGAAGGACATGTAAATATTAGAACACCAATAGTAGCAAGACCCGCGTGAGCGGGGCGGAGTGGGTGTTTAAGTACTTCCCACTCCGTCACCTAACCCCCGAACCCTTCTCTCCCGAATCTCTGGTTTTGTACATAAATTAGGCTATTTCTAGGTTTTTCTTATGTTCCTTTAAAAACATAGGTGGCGACTCTAAACAATCTAAAACAAGTTAGACATCCTAGGATAATTCACCGCTCTAGCCAAGCCGTGGTACCCGGGTATCTACAGTGGCGACTCCGCTGGGGACGATTTAGAGGGTTAAACTTGCGTTCTTAACTTTTGGTGTTCTTATTACTGTTTTCTGGGCATTCTGGTAAAAAGGGTAGGAAGCGCGCGCCTCCGGCCTTCTTGGCCTAAAGCGCGCGCGTCCGACCCTTATTACCAGAATCGCCCGCCTCCTTTCTTGTCCTTCAATTCCATGTTTCTGTGCTAACAAATTCTGCAGGGGAAAGTTTTCTTAATTAAGGGTCAAGGCAATCCCTTGAACCCACTGATTTGCAGGTTCTCACCAGAAGCGGGCGCCTCTGCCCTGCTTCCTCTCACGCGCGCGCCTTCCGCCTAGGCAACCCAATGCGCGCGCTTCTGGGCGCATTCCCGGAACAGAACAGTGCACAGAAACAGAACAGAATGACAGTGTGTGGGCACCGGGCCTGCATACAATTTCTTTTACTTTCTGTTTATTTTTATCGGTCACACGGGTGATTCGAACGTTGTAATTATGTGCTTATTTGTTTTTTTATTTATTTCTTTTGAAAAAAAAAAAAAAGTTTTGTCACATGTTAGACCTCACACTACATGCACATATTCTTGTCAACTGCTCACTATCGAGTCGCACAAGTCCAACCCCAAACCCGTCGAGGCCCGTCCTAGGAAGTTTCAAGCTCCACCCGACCTTGACTCTTCCGAAGCGGTCAACCTCAGCCCGTGGCGTAGTTCAAGACTACATGCCGGGGGTGACCTTTAAGCCTCATATTCAAGCCGAGCACAAACCACACAATTCTAGTTAGGGTCTAACACTCCGTGACTCAAGTCGGTTTTCATGTGCCGAGATTTCCCTAAACTAATGTCTTCAAATCATACATGCCAATTTGTTGCAATGGACGAAATAAAAAATCCGTCCCCAAAAGTGGTTATTTTGGACGAAAATAAAAATCCGTCCCCGCATGTATGATTTACTACATTAATTTAGTTTAATCTCGTCACATGTAGGTATCACAAGCGTGGTGGAATCCGATGAGTATATGGGACCGCGAGATGGTCTATATACTAGTGTGAGGATTCCACTATTTTTCTAGAAACCCCAAAAAGGACCACGTCCTTCCGACTTTGTAAATAAATAAATAAAAAAAATAAAAAAAGTCGTTTTTCCTTATGTGGTTGAGTCTTTTTCTTTGTTTGTGGGTTAATTCATTTTATCCAAAAGGTGTTTGTGGGGCCAATCTAAGATCAACCGTGCTCTTTCAATAGGTCCAATGGCTTCCAACGGCAACAACAACAACGGTGGAAATGATTTCGTGTCCAACGAAGGGTTACTCAACATAATGAAATCAATGGGGGAACAAATGGATAGGATTGTCAAGGATGCCCGCCATAAAAACAATTTGTTGCAAGCCCGTTTCGATATCGACAAGAGGATTCACAAAGAAGAGGTTTCCGAACTCAAGGCCCGTCTTGATTATGAAAGAAGAATTCACAAGGAAGAGGTTTCCGAACTCAAAGCCCGTTTGCAAGAGCTCACCGACAGCAAAGCAAAGTTTAAAGGTAAAGCATGCTCAAGTGGCCCGTCCCTCAAAAGCTACAAAGGTACCGCCAACAACCGAGTTTTCACTCCTCTCCTAGGAGTAACCCAAGCCGAAGCATTTGAAACTTTGGTGGCAAGTGGAAAGGTCAAGCCTTTAGAGGGGTACAAGCCGAAGACGATACCGAAGAATCATGCACATGGTGAATGGTGTGGCTACCACAAGCATAGTGGCCATACTACCGAAGGGTGCTTCCTTCTCCGAAACATCATCCAAGATTTTTTCGACAACGGCGAATTTACTGTGGGTGAAGAGCAACCTTTAGAGAGTGCCAACATGCAAGAACTCATCAAAGAAGAATGATTTGGTTACGAAATGGGGCTTCTACAAGAAATCATGCCACAAGGAGACTACAACGACAATGGGGACTACAACAACAATCTCCGTTTCTCTTTCTCTACCTAGTAATAGGAATTAAAAAAAAAAAAAAAAAAAAAAGAGTCAAAGTCCTCTTAAGTGTGCGTTAAGTTTTCTTTGTCCAATTAATGTGAAATTTGAGTCAAGTCTCATCATCAAATAAAAAGTCGTTCTTGTCCTTATACACTCTTCCAAGTTGTTCGATCTAATTCTTGGCAAAATGATGAAAAAATGTCTAAACAAGTTTTAGAACAAGGCCATCACTTGAACGCCTAGGGGCTAAACATCGACGCCAACATCAACGACGAAGCCAAGACAAACAAGGTGGAGCAACAATCATGAAGAAGTCAAGCAAAGTTTTCAAAGGGGGATTAAAAAAAAAAAAAAAAAAAAAAAAAAAAAGAGCTCGCTAGGTTGAAACCATCAAATCAACCTAGGCAAAAGTTAGAGCACAAAAAAAAAAAAAAAAAAAAAAAAAATCCCCCTCAATCAAAGAAGTTCACATCAAGATCATCATCATCATCCACCAACGAAGGACGAAGCAACAATTCATCACGAAGAATGGAGAATCCACAAGAACTACGGTGACCTGAGCCTCTACACTGGAGGAACGTAGGCAACGTGCGGGTCCGGTCTCATGTAAGAAAGAAGATATGTTTAGCCCTAGCGCGTTATGGTGATTGGCCTTCATCTCGAACTTGTCAACACATCTTTGTACGATTCATTTGCCAATGAATTAATCACCAAAAAGATTGAACAACTTTCTTAGATTTGAAATCATTTCGCGCTCCTTGTCGAGTCTAGGGACTTCTATTCTTTCTGCATACTCCCAATTCCTTGCAATCAAATTGGGGTTTCCTTCTCTTCTCTCTTAATGACTTACTTGCCTTCGCGAGTCATTCAATTCAATAAAAAATACATGTCAATACTAGGGACACTTCCCTAGTCAAGTCAATGTCACTCACCTTTAGTGACAAGAGGTCTCCACCGCAAAATCACATGTCTTATCTCCTCAGCTAGAGTCAATGCACACTTCCTCATCAATTGAGTCAAAAAAAAAATGATGAAGACGCAAAAGAGATGCCCGCTAGATTGAAAACCCGAAAGGGCGGTCTAGGCAAAAAACAGGGTGCGTCATAAAAAAATGAGAGAGTGAGAGAGAGAAGGGAAAGAGAAATGGAGATCTCCGGCCTCTAAAGAAGACAACTACAGAGTGTGTGGGCACCGGGCCTGCATACAATTTCTTTTACTTTCTGTTTATTTTTATCGGTCACACGGGTGATTCGAAAGTTGTAATTATGTACTTATTTGTTTTTATTTATTTTTTTTTTTTCTTTTGAAAAAAAAAAAAAAATGATTGTCACATGTTAGACCTCACACTGCATGCACATATTCTTATCAATTGCTCACTATCGAGTCGCACAAGTCCAACCCCAAACCCGTCGAGGCCCGTCCTAGAAAGTTTCAAGCTCCACTCGACCTTGGCTCTTTCGAAGCGGTAAACCTCAGCCCGTGGCGTAGTTCATGACTACATGCCGGGGTGACCTTTGAGCCTCATATTCAAGCCGAGCACAAGCCACACAATTCTAGTCTAGGGTCTAACACTCCGTGACTCAAAGTCGATTTTTCATGTACCGAGATTTCCCTAAACTAATGTCTTCAAATCATACATTCCAACTTGTTGCAATGGACGAAATAAACTCCGTCCCAAAAGTGGTTATTTTGGACGAAAATAAAAATCTGTCCCCGCATGTATGATTACTACATTAATTTAGTTTAATCCCGACACATGTAGGTCTCACAAGCGTGGTGGAATCCGATGAGTATTGGGACCGCGAGAAGGTCTATATACTAGTGTGACGATTCCACTATTTTTTCTAGAAACCCAAAAAAGGACTCCGTCCTTCCGACTTTTGTTAAATAAAAAACAAAACAAAAAAAGAGTCATTTTCTTTATATGGTTGAGTCTTTTTGTGTTTGTGGGTTAAATTTATTTTACTCAAAGAATATTTGTGGGGCCAACCTAAGATCGACCGTGTTCTCTCAATAGGTCCAATGGCTCAAACGCAACGACAACGGTGGAAATGATTTCGTGTCCAACGAAGGGTTACTCAACGTAATGAAATCAATGGGGGAACAAATGGATAGGATTGTCGAGATGCCCGCTGTAAAGACAATTTTGTGCAAGCCCGTTTCGATATCGACAAGAGGATTCACAAGAAGAGGTTTCCGAACTCAAGGCCCGTCTTGATTATGAAAGAAGAATTCACAAGGAAGATGTTTCCGAACTCAAAGCCCATTTGCAAGAGCTCACCGACAGCAAAGCAAAGTTCAATGATAAAGCATGCTCAAGTGGCCCAACCCTCAAAAGCTACAAAGGTACCACCAACAACCGAGTTTTCACTCCTCTCAAGGAGTAACCCAAGCCGAGGCATTTGAAAATTTGGTGCAAGAGGGAAGATCAAACCTTTGGGGGGTACAAGCGAAGGCGATACTGAAAAATCATGCTCATGGTGAATGGTGCGGCTACCACAAGCATAGTGGCCACACTACCGAAGGTGCTTCCTTCTCCGAAAACATCATCCAAGATTTGATCGACAACGGCGAATTTACCGTGGGTGAAGAGAAACTCATCAAAGAAGGCTTGGTTTGAAATGGGGCTTCAACAAAGAAGACGACGACAACAATCTCCGTTTCTCTTTCTCTACCTAGTAGTAGGAATAAAAAAAAAAAAAAAAAAAAAGAGTCAAAAGTCCTCTTTTGTGTGCATTAATGTTTTCTCTCGTCCCATGTTAAGTGTCGAGTCTTCTTATCAAATAAAAGTCGTTCTTGTCCTTATACACTCTTCCAAGTTGTCAATCTAATTCTTGGCAAAATGATGAAAAGATGTCTAAACAAGTTTTTAGAAACGAAGGCCATCGCTTGAACGCCTAGGGCTAAACATCGACGACGGCATCAATAACAAAGACATCAAAACATCAACGGAAAAATCAAGACAAACAAGGTGGAGCAACAAGCATGGAGAAAAATCAAGCAAAGTTTTCAAAGGGGGATCAAAAAAAAAAAAAAAAAAAAAAAAAAAAAAGCTCGCTAGGTGAACATCAAATCAACCTAGGCAAAAGTTAGAGCACAAAAAAAAAATCCCCCTCAATCAAAGAAGATCAACATCATCATCCACCAACAAAGGACGAAACGACGAAGCAACAATCCATCACGACGAATGGAGAAATCCACAAGAACTACGGTGACCGAGCCTCTACACTGGAGGAATAGAGGCAACCTGCGGGTCCGGTCTCATGCAAGCAAAGAAGAAATTTTAGCCCTAGCGCGTTATGGTGATTGGCCTTCATCTCGAACTTGTCAAGACATCTTTGTACGATTCATTTGCCAATGAAATAATCACCAAAAAGATGAACAACTTTCTTAGATTTGAAATCATTTCGCGCTCCTTGTCGAGTCTAGGGACTTCTATTCTTTCTGCATATTCCCAATTCCTTGCAATCAAATTGGGCTTTCCTTCTCTTCTCTCTTAATGACTTACTTTCTTCGTGAGTCATTCAATCATAAAAAAAAAAATACATGTCAATACTAGGGACACTTCCCTAGTCGAGTCAATGTCACTCATCTTTAGTGACGAAAGGTTTCACCGCAAAATCACATGTCTCTCATCCTCAGCTAGAGTCAATGCACACTTCCTCATTAATCGAGTAAAAAATGAAGACGCAAAAGAGATGCCCGCTAGATTGAAAACCCGAAAGGGCGGTATAGGCAAAAAACAGGGTGCGTCATAAAAAAAAATGAGAGAGTGAGAGAGAAGGGAAAGAGAAATGGAGATCCCCGCCTCTAAAGAAGATAAGTTCTACATTGAATCTCCTCAGCAAGTCAATTCCCCACCGAGTAAACTTTGGGTTTGCAAAAGGCTCGACAAGATATAGCACCATCAAAGGTTGTCTTGGGTTATCGGCATCATTCTCCAGCAGTGTGCATTTTTGGGTTCATGAAAAGAAGGCCCGTGGTTACCAAGATCCATCCGAGAACAAGCCCATCATAAAATGGCACGAGGTTGCACAAATAATCCCTAGCTAATCAATTGGCTTGGGCAGCAAATAGCAACAACATGTGTCTCAGTTTTCAAGGCTTCTTCAGTATGTGCTTCTAAAGTACGCCGAAAGGCTCCCGAGAAATGGAGTAGCTCTTGCCATATCCTCTCATGTTTATTCCCTCAACACGAGGACGAGTCACTCTTGCTTTGCTCAACAAATGGTGACGCTCTAGGGGCTATGTGACTCAAGAACAAGGGATTCTTTTGCTTCATTTGGCAATCAATACGCCCTAGGGGCTATGCTTAAGAAAGATGTGTGAAACTATCCTCAAAGTCCCTCAAAAGGGATGTCAAAAAGCCCTCTTGTCATATGTGCCCGTGCTCGTTTCCCCAATCAAGGGTGGACCTTTCTCGCAATCAATGATGGCACTCTAGGGGCTACGGTCAAGTCTTAAAGGCTCCCTCGGCAAAGAGCAATTAACTCCCCAGCAGTATCCCCAGCCAAGTCATGTGCAACATTGGAAGCTTCCTCAATTCGGCACCGAAGGTCTCAACGGGCTTCGTAATCTACAATCTTTTGGGCTACGGCATTACATTAATTCAAGCAAAGGGCAGTATTAGGGCTTCGCGACCGACAGTCTTTTGGGCAACAATACTCGAGCAAGTGCAATGTGGAGTAGTCGTATGGCTCCATGAGAACAATCAAGATTCAAGGGTCTCTCAACACTTCAAAGGCCTCTTGGTTTTAAATGAAGACTCCAATGTTATGAATGAAGTTGATGATTTTTGTTAGAACTTTCAACGAGATCATGAAGAAAGTCTTAGAGAAAAGGAAAAAGATTCAATATGCTAAACTCTAATCAAAACAGGGTTATAGCGGGAAATGCCACGGCCAATCCCAATGTTTCTGCAATTCAGCACCCCCTTCTCCAAGATCAAAAGCACAAGGTGCATCTTAAATAAAGTTGGGCCACAGCACTAGCTGCATCCGAAGATCCGTCATTAGTTCAACTCAAGAAGAGTCAAGCAAGCATACTCATTTGGGACTTTATCACACCCAATAAAATCCCGAAGTATAAAACTTAGAACTTAACTGAACAACCTATCCCATCTTGTATTACTCGAAGAGAGCTTCGAAACTATAGTTTACACGCCTAAAACGGAGTCCGGACGAAGAAGTTATGGCCTCCGGAAGATCGACCTAAATTCTGGAAAAAGTGGGCGAGCGCCCGGAATTGAGTGGGCGAGCGCCCGGAACCCTGTTACCAAGCTAAATAAGGCTGATTTAGTGGGAGGTCGCCCAAAACTATGTGGGCGACCGCCCAGACCCCAAAATACACCCGAATTTCACCCCTTTTGTCCTAAATCCTGATATAACAACCCTTATACCTCCCCACCATTGTGGAGCTCGACCCAAACCAATTCTAACTCCATTAAGACCCCATTTAACTCCAAATATATCAAACAACACATAACTCATCATCCCAATCCAACAATCCATCACCTAATCTTCACAAATCACTTCAAGAACAACAATTTCTTCCATGGCTTCCAAAATCAAGTTCATATGAGTTCTTGCACAATTTCAAGTATAAATTTCTAAAACAAGAACATAAACCCATATATCAACACATACAACATACATGATGAATTTTAAGCATAAATAGGGGGATTTAGTAACTTACTTGGAATTTATGAAAGATGACGAAATTCAAATTTTCTTAGATATAAACGATTCTAGCGACGATCTAAACATTTTTCATAAAATGAGCAATAAGAAATAATGAATAGAAGATGATCAAAATGAGGAGAGAGGGAGGAGTTTCTTACCTTGGTAACAATGGAAGAGAGAGGGAGTAATTTCACTATGTGTGTGTGTGTTTGGTGATTGAGTGAGGAGGGAGGAGGAGGGAGGAGTAGGATGATTATTAGATCAAAATGTTACACCTAGGCCCTTCTACTACTACCAAGAACAATTAAACCCATACTCCCCACCACCCACTAAGACTTAGTAACTCTACACTAGCACAAATGATCAATTAAAATGCTAGACATAAAGTATTATGAAACACAAAATGCACACATAATTAAATAAATAAATAAATATTTATTACTAAGAAAATAGATACGGGTTTTCGGGTCATTACAATCTACCCTCCTTAAAAAGAATTCGCCCACGAATTCACTCATCAAAATTCACAACACGCGGTCATAACGAGGCGACAAAATATCGATTCTCATATAGCACGAATTCACCCACGACTATCACTTGATCACCAATTATGAAACATAGCTGATTTGATCCTAATTAGCATTACGCTCACCATCAACCCTTAAATCATCAACATCCATAAATTTTACTTTTCCGGTTCATCCGTACGCATTGACGATCTAGACATCATCCCAAGTGATCATACTACTACCCGAACAAATAAGAGAAGGAATAGGGTTAACGATTATTGTCACCCAATGACTCAATGATATACTCAAAAAAATTTACCGTCATCAACTATCCGATCAAATGAGATTCCACTACCACACTCACTTCCTCATGAGATAAAACATAATACAGTCATAATCTTTGAATTTCTCAAACTACTTGTATCAACTCACATTTATCTTGTCGAAGAACATATGATTATCCAACATTGATAACCCTATTAACATCATTTCTAAACTTGGTCCCATAAAAACAACTATATCTTGCTATAGCGATATAAATAAAACCACAATCCATCCTTAGTCATAAATAGCTCTATTTATTAACCCGAATCTTAGAATACTTACCCGAATGAATGCTAAGTAATAAATACTAGCTTAAATAAATTCTAAGTAATAAATACTAGCTTAAATAAACAACTAATGATTCCAAAGTAGGGAACCATTCCAAATAAATCACCATAAAGATGAACCAATCCAAACAACACATCAAAGATGTTCAACATTCCCAAAACGATACTTAATCAAATTCCATAACATATTTGTTACAAAGGAACCATTTTACCAACCTAGAGTGTTCCACAATGACCATCTAAGTCAACTAGAATAGTACTCAAAACATAGACCAATTCTAAACGTTTTTGTGTTATGAAACACTTACTGAGAGCTCGACCTAATCTGAACATGAAACTCAATTAAATAAACCCAATCATCTCGAAGTACTCAAGGAGATCTTTAAAATGATAGTTTACACGTCTAAAACGGAGTCCGGATGAGAAAATTATGAACTCCGGAGGATTTGGATAAAATAACAACACAGGGGAAGGGGTGCGCGCGCCTCGCGCTAAAGGATGCGCGCGCCCTGCCCAAAGGATGCGCACGCCCCCAAGAAAAATGATGCGAGCACCTCACGACAACAGAAGGTATGATTTTTGGAAAAGAAAGGGTGCGCACGCCTCCCTTGAAAGGGTGCGCGCGCCTCCTGTGATCAGAAGGATTGAGCCTTTGAAATATAAGAGGGAGCGCACGCCTCCCTTGAAAGGGTGCGCGCGCCTCCTTGCCCGGAAGAACCAAACTTGCCATTTTTTCTTGGTTTGAAGAAACCTTTCTCACCAATTCACAAACCATTGAAATCCACCCATCCAACAAGCATAATAATGAACCAAAACAACATATAAACTTACAAGGGACTTAAACAACAACATCCATCAACCCAACTTAGATTTAACCCCAACATTCATATTATCACAATTTTAACCAAAAATCCAAATAAATTCTAGGCTTCAACCAAAACATCATATATATAACTAAAGCCTCATTCAAACAAGTAATGAACATTTTAGCATAAAAATGGGGGAAAAGCAACTTACTTGGAATTTACGAAAGATGACGGAATTCGAAATTTCTTAGCTCTACACGATCCTATCGACAATCTAAACATTTTTCATAAAATGAGCAATAAGAAATAGAGAGAGGAAGATGATCAAAATGATGGAAGAAGGAGGGGAAGAAAACTTACCTTTCACCAACAATGGAGAGTGTCACGACCCGAAAACCCGCCTCTATTTTCTAATAACAAATATCTAATTATTTAGTTACTTCTTATTTAATTATTTAAAATTATTATTTAATTAATAATTTATGTGTGCATTTTATGTGTTATAATAATTTATGCCTAGCATTTTATTTGGGTCATTTGTGCTAGTGTAGTATTATTTGGTCTTAGTTGTTAGTAGGAAGTATTAGAGTTGTGTAGTTAGTGGGGAGGGGGTCTAAGTGTAAATGTTCAAATAATCATCTTCCTACTCCCTCTCTTCTCCCTCACCTCACCCTACTCCCATTCCCAGCTCTCTCTCTCTCTTCCATAGCAAGAAAAGGTAAGTTTTTCTTCTCTCCCTTCTCTCTTCATTCTACCTATCTTCCTCCCATTATTTCTCATTGCTCATTTTATGAAATATGTTTAGATCGTCGTTAGGATCGTAGGAAGCTAAAAATATTCGAATTCCGTCAACTTTGAGAAATCCGGGTAAGTTGCTTTTCCCCCTATTTTATGCTAGAAATGCTACTCCATGTTTATTTGATGTTATGAATGCTATTTATTGCATCTTGGGTGGATTTGGGAGTGATTTGCATTTTGTTCATTTTTGTGAAAATTTGGTATTTGAATCATCATTGATTGAGGTTCTTTAGATGTTGTTCTAGGAGTTCTTTTGGCTTCCAAGTGGTGTGGGTACTTTAGTTTATATGTTGGTAGTGTTAGTTTTGAGTAGTGTTAGAAATGGTGAAGTTTGGGTTTGGTTTGATTTTGGTTGGAAAAAATGGAAGAACCCAGATTTTTGGCCGGAAATTGCCCCTCCGGGCAAGGGGGCGCGCGCACCCTTTGGGAGGGGGCGTGCGCACCCTTGTGCCCCTTTGTAAAAAAACCTTCTGATGATCGAGGGCGCGCGCACCATATTCGAGGGGGCGTGCGCTCCCTCCATTGTTTCAAAAGCTCAAAACCTTCTGATCACCTAGGGCGCGCGCACCATTTCCTAGGGGGCGTGCGCTCCCTTATTGTTTCAACAATTCAAACCTTCGAATCTTCCAGGGTGCGCACACCCTTTCTGTGAGGGCGTGCGTCCCCTCCGCTGTACAAGCCCTGAGCTTCATCCTCTTGTACTTTTCGTAGACAATCTTCGATAATTCATAACTCTCTCATCCGGACTCCGTTTTAGGTGTATAAGCTATCGTTTTAAAGCTCTCCTCGAGCTCTTGGTTATGCCGTTTGGGTTGACTAACGCGCCGGCCGTGTTTATGGATTTGATGAACCGGGTTTTCCATCCTTATCTTGATTCGTTCGTAGTGGTCTTCATCGATGATATTCTTGTCTACTCTAAATCTCGAGAGGAGCACGAGCAACGCTTGAGGACAGTTTTATCCATTCTTGCGAGGGAGCAGTTGTTTGTGAAGTTTAGTAAATGCGAATTTTGGCTCGAGAAGGTTTCATTTCTGGGTCATGTTATTTCGAAAGATGGGATTTCTGTGGATCCTTCAAAGATAGAAGCCATAGTGGATTGGAAGAGACCCGAGTCAGTGACCGAGATCAAAAGTTTTCTGGGTTTAGCCGGGTATTACAGTGATGCTTTGAAAGAGGGTTTGGGTTGTGTTTTGATGCAGAATGGGAAAGTGATTGCTTATGCTTCGAGGAAGTTGACCCCTAGTGAACAGAATTACCCTACCCATAATATGGAGTTGGCTGCGATAGTCTTTGCGTTGCATAAGTGGAAGCATTACCTATATGGAGCGAAGTTTGAGATTTTTACCGATCACAAGAGTTTGAAATACCTCTTCTCTCAAAAGGAATTGAACAACCGGCAGCGTCGATGGATGGAACTTTTAAAAGATTATGATTGCACCATTTCGTACCATCCGGGAAAAGCAAATGTGGTAGCTGATGCGATTAGTCGGATGTCTTATGTGGCATCAATGATGATTCGTGAATGGAAACTGCTAGAGGATGTTCGAGATTGGTGTCCTCGCGAATCGAGACATGGGGCGATTTTTGCGAATATTAGGGTATCTCCGACCCTAATTCAACAAATAAAGGATACTCAGAAGGATGACCCAGAGTTGAAGAAGATTATGGATAATGCTCGGGATAGACAGTATGTGGACTTCCAGCTTGACTCCGAGGGAGTGTTGACTTACCGTAGCAGACTGTGTGTGCCGGATATCGGTGGGATTAAACAGCGAGTTCTTGATGAGGGTCACAAATCCAAGTATACCATTCATCCCGGGAGTACGAAGATGTATCAGGATTTAAAACAACGATTTTGGTGGATCAACATGAAGAGGAAAATTGCAGATTATGTATCGAAGTGTTTGACCTGTTAACAAGTTAAAACATAGCATCAGAGGCCCGCAGGTCTACTTCAGCCTCTTGAGATACCCGAGTGGAAGTGGGAACACATTACGATGGATTTTGTAACCGGACTACCCAGGACTCGAAGGAGGTTCAATGCAGTTTGGGTGATCGTGGACAGGTTGACTAAATCTTCTCATTTCTTACCCATTGACATTTCCTATTCGATGGAGAAACTTGCGAATTTGTATATTCATGAGATTGTTAGATTACATGGTGTTCCGGTTAGTATTGTGTCGGACAGGGATCCCAGGTCTACCTCCCGATTTTGGCAAGCGTTACAGAAGGCTATGGGTACCGATTTGAGGTTTAGCACCGCATTTCATCCTCAGACTGATGGTCAGTCTGAAAGGACCATTCAGATTCTCGAGGATATGTTACGGGCTTGCACAGTTGACTTTCCGGATTCGTGGGATACCCATCTACCGCTTGCAGAGTTCGCCTACAATAATAGTTATCAGTCAAGTATTCAGATGGCACCGTATGAGGCTTTGTATGGGAGGAAATGTCGGTCGCCTATTTGTTGGGACGAGGTTGGGGAAGCAAAACTTTTGGGTGTTGACATGGTTCAGGACTCGGTGGAAAAGTTTAAAATTATTCGGGATCGATTGAAGACGGCCCAGAGTCGACAGAAGAGCTATGCCGATCACCGAAGGCGAGATCTTAGTTTTCAGACCGGTGATTTTGTGTTCTTGAAGGTGTCCCCGAAGGTTGGTATTCGAAGGTTCGGGAAGAACGGTAAATTGGCTCTGAGGTTGTTGGACCGTTTGAGATTTTGGGGAAAGTGGGACTTCTAGCATATCGACTTGCATTGCCATCTTCTCTTGATCGTTTGCATAATGTTTTTCACGTTTCTATGCTTCGGAAGTATGTTCATGATCCATCTCACATGTTACCGAGAGTACCGGAGGATATAGAGCCCGACATGACTTACGAGGAACGACCGGTTCGAATCCTTGATTCCAAAGTCCAAGAGTTGAGGAGCAAAAGCATTCCGTTGGTTAGAGTTCTTTGGAAGAATCACAATGTTGAAGAATCTACTTGGGAGCTTCGAGAGGAGATAGAGCGTAAATATCCGTGGCTTTTTAATTCGGGTAAGTCTCGTTAAAATTCGGGTCGAATTTTTCTTTAAGGGAGAGTGAATGTCACGACCCGAAAACCCGCCTCTATTTTCTAATAATAAATATCTAATTATTTAGTTACTTCTTATTTAATTATTTAAATTATTATTTAATTAGTAATTTATGTGTGCATTTTATGTGTTATAATAATTTATGCCTAGCATTTTATTTGGGTCATTTGTGCTAGTGTAGTATTATTTGGTCTTAGTTGTTAGTAGGAAGTATTAGAGTTGTGTAGTGTCACGCCCCGGAAATCTCAAAAAAAATCCATAAATATAAAATTTACATAATTAATATCTCCAAAAATGCAAAATACCAAACCGTATATACAAAACACTGATCGACTACGAACCCACAATAAAATACATAAAGGCTCCAAAGAGCAACTATCCCAAGGCGATCAACCTGCTCAGAAGATTTCCGCTACAACGGACCTCACAACGCTACCACTTGCTTTCCTGGGGGGGGGGGGTTAAGGAAAAACAATTTGAAACAAGAAACGGGGTGAGATAAAATCTCAGTAAGTTACTAAATACATCTACATGGCATAATATCATGCAAATCAACGATATAACTGAACAAGCAAATCACATAACAACAAATGAGAAAGCTCCCTATCGCCAACTGTCCCATACCAGTTGGAAATAACGACAAACTCATCATGCAGCACATAAGACTGAAATAAACACGTAACAAAGGATACTTAGCCAAGGTTTCACCAAACTGATAGAACAATCGCTGCGCAGCTTCAACCGATCAACCAATCAACAATAACAGCATTACAACTGAAGAGAACCCCGGTCAGAACCGACCCATCAATCAATCAACCCATCAAGCCATCTTCATAGTAGCATAAAAGCTGAAGAGAAACCCGATACCGGAACCAATAACAATGAGAGTGTCACAAAGGACAAGAACCATGACACAAAGTCATGCTCGGTAGCTAGATACATTCCCAAAGGAAGCTAACTTATCTTTTCCAAGGCCAATCTGGAAAAGGGGTAAAGAAGGGGGCAAAACAATGGTCAAATTATAATGGACTTGGCTTTGCCATTATAATCTCTCCCATCGCCCGATGCAACAAATATGCCAGCTGGGCTTTCAAATAAATGCTAAGTAATAAATACTAGCTTAATTAAACAACTTAGGGTTCCAAAGTAGGAAACCATACCAATTAATCACCATAAAGATGCAACGGTTACTCATGAAGAGTTAACAACAACGATAACAGAGTTTCTCATGAAGAGCACAACAACGATAAACGGAATTTCTCATAAAGAGCACAACAACGATAAACAGAATTGCTCATAAGGAGCTCAACAACAATGATTATTAGAATACAGTAATTTCATAATGAGGAACCATACCAGATACATTCCAAAGATGATACTCACTAGTTAATCATAAAGAGCACAACCCAAACGGTCACTCACAAATGGCACAATGACTATTACTCAAAATTATCCTAAACGTTTACTCATAAAGATGTACTGGGACTATTAACTCCCTATATTTACACCTAGAATTCCAAATAGGAAGACCGAATAAATACACCTTAAATCTAGTCAACACCGTAGGTACCCAATCACCAATTCACGTCTTACATCCGTCCATCAACGAACCAATTCTTAACCTCAAACACCCAATAAAATCCCGAGGTATAAAACTTAGAACTTAACTGAACAACCTATCCCATTTTTTAGTACTCGAAGATAGCTTCGAAACGATGGTTTACACACCAAAAACGGAGTCCGGACGAAGAAGTTATGGCCTCCGGAAGATCGACCTAATTTCTGGAAAAAGTGGCGGGCGCCCAGAATTTAGTGGGCGGTCGCCCGGAACGCTGTTGCCAAGCTAAAAGAGGCTGATTTAGTGGGTGGTCGCCCAAAACTAAATGGGCGGCCGCCCAGACCCCAAAATACACCCGAATTTCACTCCTTTTGTCCTAAATCTTGATATAACAACCCTTATACCTCCCCACCATTGAGGAGCTCGACCCAAACCAATTCTAACTCCATTAAAACACCATTTAACTCCAAATATATCAAACAACACATAACTCATCACCCCAACCCAACGATCCATCACCTAATCTTCACAAATCACTTCGAGAACAACAATTTCTTCCATGGCTTCCCAAATCGATTCGATTGGAACAATCACGAACACATCATAAGATTCCCAAACATTCCCAACAATACTTGATCAAATTCCATAACACCATTGTTCACAAAGGAACCAAATCTCAAGCACTAAAGTGTTCCACGGTATTAACTTAAGTCAACTAGGGTGATACTTCGAGCCTAGATCGGGCTTGAACCATAAAACCATTCGAAAACAAAGGTACTCAGGACAGCTGGTATGGGCGGTCGCCCCTAGCCAGTCCGGGCGGTCGCCCAAAACCCACACCCAAGCCCAAAACCAACTGACTTCATGGGCGGTCGCCCAACCCAAAAGTGGGTGGTCGCCCACTCACTTTTACTCAAATTTTCCGGATCAACTGATCTCATGGGCGGTCGCCCAAACCACCCATGGGCGGTCGCCCACGCCCAGGTCGCCGGAAAACGGCAAGAACCAAATGGGTTCTTCCATTTTCTTACCCAAAACCAAATTTCTCACAATCAACACTCCCAACTTGATCCCCAAAGTACCCAAACAACATCTAACTAAAAAGGGGACCTAAATAACACCATTTATCAAACAAAACCAAGATTAAATTCCAACATTCATAATAATCACCATTTTTGACCAAAACTCAAATAAATTCCCAATAAATTCTAAACTCAACCAAACTTCCAATATAACACACCAAGCATTATATAAACATGATATGAACATTTTAGCATAAAAATGGGGGAAAGTAACTTACCCGGATTTTCTCAAAGTTGCCGGAACTCGAATATTTTTTGTTCTCTACGATCCTATCGATGATCTAAACAAGTTTCATGTTTTAAGAAATGAGAAATAACAAGAGGAAGATGGTTAGATTGAAGAGAGAAGGTAGAGAAGAAAACTTACCTTTTTGAGGAGAGAGAGAGAGAGTTTTGCTGGGAATGGGAATTGGTGAGGGGAAGGTGAGGGAGAAGAGAGGGAGTAGGGGGAATTATTATGAAAAACTTACACTTAGGCCCCCCCCCCCCTCCCCACTAACTACCCAACTCTAATACTTTCTACTAACAACTAAGACCAACTAATACTACACTCGCACAAATGACCCAAATAAAATGATAGGCATAAATTATTATAACACATAAAATGCACACATAAATTATTAATTAAATAATAATTTAAATAAATAATTAAGCAAATAAATAAATGATAATTATTTATTACTAATAAAATAGAGCCTAGTTTTCGGGTCGTGACATTCACTCCCCCTTAAAGAAAATTCGACCCGAATTTTAACGAGACTTACCCGAAAGACCAATTAGCTACGGATACGATAGTTCTGTCATTTCTCAAATTCTTCAATTGTCCAATCTAACCCACTACAAGGTAACTTTAAATGATGTTTACGATAACACTACCTCTTGAACCGAATCATTCCATCATTATCTTCATTACTAATCAAAATCCGTACTCAAGATCGAAGAATCCAAATTATTTCCACACATGATTCTCGAGATATCTCAAGCTCGCCTTATTTATAACCTTAACTACACCGCAAAGGTACTTCTATTTGTAAATCGCATACTTAGTATTATTCCCCTGAAATTCAAAACATTACCATCTCTAGCTTAATTAGCTTTTAAAATATGAAAGGCTAAAGAAATTTTCCATCCCCATAATATTCACCAAAGGCTATATCTATAAGGATTCCCATTATAGGGCTCTCGCTCTAGGTAGCACCTTAAACTAGTGGTGTAATATAAACCCAAAATTTTAATACAAAATGTCCACTTAAATCTACGCCATAATACCATCGTCATAACACTCCAATCCTTGAAAGCCTAAAATAATTACGAATACTCAATAGTCCGAAAATGATCTAAATTTTATCTTCAAGGGATTTCCTCTAACTCCCTTTTTAGTTAATAATCTGTGCTCATATACCCAAGGAAATCACCAAATCTCAAATCCTCAACAGCTAAGCCAAGTTAATCTTTCACGCATACATTTATTAACCTAATGATACTTAGGCTCAATAGTACTACCATCATAATAAGCCAATTAGCTAGCAACGTTCCGACTGACCCAATACCAAATCATGATACTCCTTAATTATGCCCAAGTATTGATACTCAACTTTCTTCACATACCCTTGATCCAATTCGGGTAACGCCACCAAGAAGGGATTTAGAACCATAGAACCACTATCTAACCAAAATTTCAAAATGCCTTTAACATAGATTGAGAAATTATTACTCTCCCAAAATGTACTTAGTCCTTTCTAACTTAGCACGCTTATCACCATTAATGATCATAACTCCTACAACAAACTCATCATCCATAACAAATCGTACACCTCTCCATACTAATCCATTCCGATGCATTCACGGAGATGTACTAAAAGTGACCAAAATTTTTCTCAAGAGATTCTAACTGTTACAATATGGATATTGATCTAAATATTAGCATTACAACCTTGTACCACAACAACCCAATTTAACCCAAGTTTCCTATCGATCAAGCGACATATTTCCCCCAATATAAATTATACCCAAGACTTCAAAATTAATATTGCCAACAGAATAAGCTAAATTCCCAACACAACCTTATAATAAAGATTTTCTGATTTTCAATATAGAACCTGAACATTATATATATACCTAGTATGCTCCTAAACAAAGTCAAACATACTCATATAGAAATATTCTCCACCTTTCGATGGCACACAAGAAACTCGTATCATATAGAAAGCTAAACCATACCACTTAACTCATCAATATCCCGCATAGGTGACATAACCAGATCACCTTACCTCTATCAGTAGCGATCACGAAATTCCATACTCGAGAATACACCTCAACATAAATCACTTAACGAGAACAAACATAAGAATATAGCACAAGACATTTCCACTTTACGAAATAGGTACGTTCAAGCCTTCAAAACTCGTACTCTCGATTCTCAAACCGACTAACCCCAATGGAACTAACATTATTGACACCAATTCTATACTGGATATACCACATGAGAAGAAACACTCGACGTCAATATCACGACTCATAACTCAACCAACTTCTACCTTAACATCATCCTTCAAGAAAACTTAGTTTTCTAGGCCACTCAACTTGTAACACCCAAGTATTGAAACCTATTCAATATCAGAGTTCTTATTCTCCTTCAAGATCTAAAACCATTGCTCTGATACCAACTGTCACGCCCCGAAAATCTCAAAAAAATCCATAAATATAAAATTTACATAATTAATATCTCCAAAAATGCAAAATACCAAACCGTATATACAAAACACTGATCGACTACGAACCCACAATAAAATACATAAAGGCTCCAAAGAGCAACTATCCTAAAGGCGATCAACCTGCTCAGAAGATTTCCGCTACAACGGACCTCACAACGCTACCACTTGCTTTCCTGGGGGGGGGGGGTTAAGGAAAAACAATTTGAAACAAGAAACGGGGTGAGATAAAATCTCAGTAAGTTACTAAATGCATCTACATGGCATAATATCATGCAAATCAACGATATAACTGAACAAGCAAATCACATAACAACAAATGAGAAAGCTCCCTATCGCCAACTGTCCCATACCAGTTGGAAATAACGACTAACTCATCATGCAGCACATAAGACTGAAATAAACACCTAACAAATGATACTTAGCCAAGGTTTTACCAAACTGATAGAACAATCGCTGCGCAGCTTCAACCGATCAACCAATCAACAATAGCAGCATAACAACTGAAGAGAACCCCGGTCAGAACCGACCCATCAATCAATCAACCCATCAAGCCATCTTCATAGTAGCATAAAAGCTGAAGAGAAACCCGGTACCGGATCCAATAACAATGAGAGTGTCACAAAGGACAAGAACCATGACACAAAGTCATGCTCGGTAGCTAGATACATTCCCAAAGAAAGCTAACTTATCTTTTCCAAGGCCAATCTGGAAAAGGGGTAAAGAAGGGGGCAAAACAATGGTCAACATTATAATAGACTTGGCTTTGCCATTATAATCTCTCCCATCGCCCGATGCAACAAATATGCCACTGGGCTTTCAAATAAATGCTAAGTAATAAATACTAGCTTAATTAAACAACTTAGGGTTCCAAAGTAGGAAACCATACCAATTAATCACCATAAAGATGCAACGGTTACTCATGAAGAGTTTAACAACAACGATAACAGAGTTTCTCATGAAGAGCACAACAACGATAAACGG
This sequence comes from Campanula takesimana, assembly GCA_026119855.1. Taxonomy (NCBI): domain Eukaryota; kingdom Viridiplantae; phylum Streptophyta; class Magnoliopsida; order Asterales; family Campanulaceae; genus Campanula; species Campanula takesimana. Next base: position 2,371,627 of record JAOWBW010000140.1, read on the forward strand.
AATTTCTCATAAAGAGCACAACAACGATAAACGGAAATGCTCATAAGGAGCTCAACAACAATGATTATTAGAATACAGTAATTTCATAATGAGGAACCATACCAGATACATTCCAAAGATGATACTCACTAGTTAATCATAAAGAGCACAACCCAAACGGTCACTCACAAATGGCACAATGACTATTACTCAAAATTATCCTAAACGTTTACTCATAAAGATGTACTGGGACTATTAACTCCCTATATTTACACCTAGAATTCCAAATAGGAAGACCGAATAAATACACCTTAAATCTAGTCAACACCGTAGGTACCCAATCACCAATTCACGTCTTACATCCGTCCATCAACGAACCAATTCTTAACCTCAAACACCCAATAAAATCCCGAGGTATAAAACTTAGAACTTAACTGAACAACCTATCCCATTTTTAGTACTCGAAGAGAGCTTCGAAACGATAGTTTACACACCAAAAACGGAGTCCGGACGAAGAAGTTATGGCCTCCGGAAGATCGACCTAATTTCTGGAAAAACTGGGCGGGCGCCCAGAATTTAGTGGGAGGTCGCCCGGAACGCTGTTGCCAAGCTAAAAGAGGCTGATTTAGTGGGTGGTCGCCCAAAACTAAGTGGACGGCCGCCCAGACCCCAAAATACACCCGAATTTCACTCCTTTTGTCCTAAATCTTGATATAACAACCCTTATACCTCCCCACCATTGAGGAGCTCGACCCAAACCAATTCTAACTCCATTAAAACACCATTTAACTCCAAATATATCAAACAACACATAACTCATCACCCCAACCCAACGATCCATCACCTAATCTTCACAAATCACTTCGAGAACAACAATTTCTTCCATGGCTTCCCAAATCGATTCGATTGGAACAATCAGGAACACATCATAAGATGCCCAAACATTCCCAACAATACTTGATCAAATTCCATAACACCATTGTTCACAAAGGAACCAAATCTCAAGCACTAAAGTGTTCCACAGTATTACTTAGTCAACTAGGGTGATACTTCGAGCCTAGATCGGGCTTGAACCATAAAACCATTCGAAAACAAAGGTACTCAGGACAGCTGGTATGGGCGGTCGCCCCTAGCCAGTCCGGGCGGTCGCCCAAAACCCACACCCAAGCCCAAAACCAACTGACTTCATGGGCGGTCGCCCAACCCAAAAGTGGGCGGTCGCCCACTCACTTTTACTCAAATTCTCCGGATCAACTGATCTCATGGGCGGTCGCCCAAACCACCCATGGGCGGTCGCCCACGCACCCAGGTCGCCGGAAAACGGCAAGAACCAAATGGGTTCTTCCATTTTCTTACCCAAAACCAAATTTCTCACAATCAACACTCCCAACTTGATCCCCAAAGTACCCAAACAACATCTAACTAAAAAGGGGACCTAAATAACACCATTTATCAAACAAAACAAGATTAAATTCCAACATTCATAATAATCACCATTTTTGACCAAAACTCAAATAAATTCCCAATAAATTCTAAACTCAACCAAACTTCCAATATAACACACCAAGCATTATATAAACATGATATGAACATTTTAGCATAAAAATGGGGGAAAGTAACTTACCCGGATTTTCTCAAAGTTGCCGGAACTCGAATATTTTTTGTTCTCTACGATCCTATCGACGATCTAAACAAGTTTCATGTTTTAAGAAATGAGAAATAACAAGAGGAAGATGGTTAGATTGAAGAGAGAAGGTAGAGAAGAAAACTTACCTTTTTGAGGAGAGAGAGAGAGAGTTTTGCTGGGAATGGGAATTGGTGAGGGGAAGGTGAGGGAGAAGAGAGGGAGTAGGGGGAATTATTATGAAAAACTTACACTTAGGCCCCCCCCCTCCCCACTAACTACCCAACTCTAATACTTTCTACTAACAACTAAGATCAACTAATACTACACTCGCACAAATGACCCAAATAAAATGCTAGGCATAAATTATTATAACACATAAAATGCACACATAAATTATTAATTAAATAATAATTTAAATAAATAATTAAGCAAATAAATAAATGATAATTATTTATTACTAATAAAATAGAGCCTAGTTTTCGGGTCGTGACATTCACTCCCCCTTAAAGAAAATTCGACCCGAATTTTAACGAGACTTACCCGAAAGATCAATTAGCTACGGATACGATAGTTCTGTCATTTCTCAAATTCTTCAATTGTCCAATCTAACCCACTACAAGGTAACTTTAAATGATGTTTACGATAACACTACCTCTTGAACCTAATCATTCCATCATTATCTTCATTACTAATCAAAATCCGTACTCAAGATCGAAGAATCCAAATTATTTCCACACATGATTCTCGAGATATATCAAGCTCGCCTTATTCATAACCTTAACTACACCGCAAAGGTACTTCTATTTGTAAATCGCATACTTAGTATTATTCCCCTGAAATTCAAAACATTACCATCTCGAGCTTAATTAGCTTTTAAAATATGAAAGGCTAAAGAAATTTTCCATCCCCATAATATTCACCAAAGGCTATAGCTCTAAGGATTCCCATTATAGGGCTCTCGCTCTAGGTAGCACCTTAAACTAGTGGTGTAATATAAACCCAAAATTTTAATACAAAATGTCCACTTAAATCTACGCCATAATACCATCGTCATAACACTCCAATCCTTGAAAGCCTAAAATAATTACGAATACTCAATAGTCCGAAAATGATCTAAATTTTATCTTCAAGGGATTTCCTCTAACTCCCTTTTTAGTTAATAATCTGTGCTCATATACCCAAGGAAATCACCAAATCTCAAATCCTCAATAGCTAAGCCAAGTTAATCTTTCACGCATACATTTATTAACCTAATGATACTTAGGCTCAATAGTACTACCATCATAATAAGCCAATTAGCTAGCAACGTTCCGACTGACCCAATACCAAATCATGATACTCCTTAATTATGCCCAAGTATTGATACTCAACTTTCTTCACATACCCTTGATCCAATTCGGGTAACGCCACCAAGAAGGGATTTAGAACCATAGAACCACTATCTAACCAAAATTTCAAAATGCCTTTAACATAGATTGAGAAATTATTACTCTCCCAAAATGTACTTAGTCCTTTCTAAATAAGCACAATGCCAAGAGGAAGCACTGGGAATCCACACCGTGACCACGAGTCACCCGACCTTTAAACCTCCTAGGCAAAGCGTGGAGATCGACATAGCGGTTATGAATATAACTCTGTGCCTCGGGAGTCCGATACTCAATAAGTCCCTAAGGGACTCCGCCGGTACCTTGTAACAATTAGGAACCGCAATCACCCCGGTCAACGGCATATCCAGGATAGCCACCATCTCCTCTACAGTAGGGACCATCTCATTAAGTGAAAAGTTGAAGAGGTGAGTCAATGGATCCAAAAAGCGTGCAACTCCCTTTAAAAGGTCCCATTCCGGTTTTAGATTCTTCAAGGTGAAAAGAATCTTAAACCCGAACATCTCCACGAATCTCTCTTGGCGAGGTTTATTGAATGAGCGAAAGAACGTTCCTAAATCACCCTTTTAGCGTTCCACTAACTCTGAGTCCAAGGAGAACTCATCAACAATTATTGATGAAGGGACGGACTTACTTAGGGCCATTGGGAGCAAAAGGTTAAGAATTTTACTCCAAAAGAGAGGTTCCCAGAACTGATTCAAGCCTGCATGGTATTCTAGGACGGACTAGAGGTGTTTATATTCAAGTTTGGACACCAAATCCTCGAGGAAAAAGGAGAAACAGCCGCAGATTCAGAGGATGACTCGTACGAGACATCGATGTCTCGTACGAGGCGTCTCCCAGTTCAGAACAGCAACAACTCTGCTCAAATCCCAGGTTGCCCGACAAGTCAAAACATGTCTCAATCACCCCAGGAACTCACCAGAAACAGTTCATACATCACATACAAATGGCCCATCGCGAATCCATCTCATAAAATTACCCCTTGGTTAACCAACCGATATGAATCAATCCATTTATGCAGTCAGAAAATAAAACTAAAATCAACTAATGTATTATGTGTTAGAGTTAGGAAATAACTGTTGCATAGGTACAAGCCAAAGAAGTAAAAGTTGTCTTCGCCTAGGCCGAGGCAATAAGTACATCGTCAACAAAAAGAGGAAATGAGGGATCCTATCTACTCGGTATCAAAAGGAAGGAGACGTCGCCATCGCCACGTGATCATTCGTCTGTCTGAGGTCTCTTACCGTAAAAAGCCGACTCCGCTGTCTGCGGAGCCAATCGACCTAAGAGATCTATAGTCTCTCTCTTCACCCTCTTGGCATAGGCCATGAATTGGGAAAGCTGTCCCGCTACCTCTCTATACTCAGCAATGGGCACCTGTTGAGAAGAAACAAATAGAGATATCAAAATCTTCAAATAAATGATAAACAGAGAAATGAAATGGTAGAATGACAAGAAATGACGGAAGAAGGGTCATACACCATACCATGGTCGCGTCAGCAGGAGGTACGAGTCCCTCAGGCATATCGTTGGTCCAAGCTATTGAAGGAAGGGGACGTGGACAACTCCCTGGGCCTGAGCCTGATCACCCTCCAGAATCAACCGGGGCATGAGGCGAGTGAAAATGTCCTGATAATCAGCCTCCAAGGACATATGGTTAAAAGCATCCTGACCAATGATGAGTTCCCCTCTCTCCTCCTCCGCGATGGCATAAGAGTTAAGCATATGGGCCGGTGGGTCCAAGGGGACAATAATGTCGAGTCTGCCACCACCCTGCTGGCGAGAGATTCTCTCTCCTAAATAGAAGCATCCCCCGCCAAGGCCAATCATCAGCAGCCTCATACCGGAAAACCCATAGGCATGATCAATGCCCAGACTCCATCTTAAAGTATCTGGAAACATAATAGTGTTGTCTCGGAGATCGAAAGAGAAGAGACCAAACATGGCGTAGCCCCAAGCCTGCAAAATGGGAGAAACATAGAAAAGTGTCAAAACTGAATGAGTTACCTAAACAGAAAATAAACTGGGGCTGAAATAAAGGAGGAATACAGAAGAAGATGAGTATTGTACCTCCCAGGCATGACTGTAGCCACCTAAGCCAGCGTTCGTCCGATCACGCGAACTCTCATCCATAGCCACATAGCAGTGGGCCAAGCCAGCTAAACCCCAACAGGCATCAGTGACATGCTGCATATCTCTCAGGCAGCTCAACAGAGTAAATAAGACGGTCGACGCATGATTTGCAAATAGCATCTCGGAAAGGGCCCACCACAGAAAGCCGCGGACGGCTGCAATATGAGTAGCAGTAAGATGCATCTGGACAGCATTAACAGCAATATAGGAATCAACCTTGTACCTCAAAGCCTTCAGAGGGACACCCTTGCCTAGGGTACGCACAGAGAAGCCCAGAAAGTACCTCGTATCGTCCCCGCTAGGAGAGAAATCTGTATCAACCTCAAGTGGCTCACCGACGATAGCAAGCCCAGTAATGGCATGAAAGTCAGTAGGAGTCATGGTGACCTCCCCCCACCGCATGTGCATAGTGTGAGTACTATCCCACCAACACTCACGAATAGCCTGAAGCAGGTGAACGTTCATCCTCTCACCGACCAGGCCGTCGAAGAAGGGTTTCAACCCCAGATTCTCGATCTCTTCCTTCATCTCGCCATTGAGAGTTGCCCACCTCTTGGAAACCGCTCGCACGCTGCCTCTACAGTTATCAATCACCCTGAATGACTGCAAACAACAAAGGAAAAAGAGACAAATGTCAGAAAAATGGTAAAATCCTCATTTAAGCCTTTTACCCAAAAAATTGCAGAATTGCCTAGAACGACAATCAAAATCATGTACTACTATACTACAATGATTTTCAACATCAACAAGGGTGAAATTCCATCGAAAGATCAGCCATGAATGATAAACCCTAGCAACAATGATTCTAGGCAAAAAGTAAATAAAAGTCGAACTGCGAAGGCACCAAATTAAGACATGCAACGACGGAATTGACATTGAAACTCAGTCAAAGGAAGAGATCCTTACGCGCCTCGTCCGAACGGCGTGGGAGATATGATCATCGAGAAATGGGCACAACTCATCCGTCGCCCACACTTTGCCTCTCATGTGCCTACCGAAGAGGTGTTCCCTATGAGAACGATTTGCACCGGCCATTTGAAAGGGTTAAGAATTACCAGAACTTGGTGAAAACAAAGATTTTTGAGTGGAAAAATTGCCTAGGGTTGATAATTCCCGAAATGAAATAAGAAAAGTGATTTGAAAATCACCTTCAGCGCCTCTAATATGCGTAAAAACAGAGAAGTCTCGTACGAGACATCGATATCTCGTACGAGAGATCTCCAGAAAAATCTCAGAAAACCATGTTTTCTTGGGAAATTGCAGAAAAGCCCTGCTTTTAACAGAAAGGTCAGAAAAAGCGCTGCTTTTAATAGAAAGGTCAAAAAAAGCCCTGCTCTTGACTGAAAGGCTGAATCTGAGCCCGGTTCAAGATGGAACATTGACTCATCAAAAAATGGATATTTTCAGAATTAAAACAAGCAAAGTTGTTTCTCAGTACGAATTTATCCTCACCGCGCATCCAAGATCATGGGTGAGCAACGAAATCTGCATCAGCAAACTTTAAATCCCATGACTGTCATCAAGACGTAGGTTAATGGCACAGGATTTACAATTGGGTATCCCACGACTGTTATCAAGATGTAAGTTAATAACACAGGATCCCACCATTCAAAGTCCCATAATTGTCATCAAGGTGTAAGCTAATGGCATATGATTCACATTTTCAATGGAAAGGCAGTCTCACTGAAAGGAGAAGCAAGGTCCGAGCAATTGACATCTCCAAATCCGGGTATCCCACGACTGTTATCAAGATGTAAGTTAATAACATAGGATCCAACCATTTAGAATCCCATAATTGCCATCGAGACGTATGTGAATGGCATAGGATTCAATTTTCCGGCGAATAAGGCAACCTCGTTGGAAGGAGAAGCAAGGATCCAAGTAATTGGCGTCTCTAAACCTAGAGTCTGATAATTGTTATCAAGACGTATGTTAATAACATAGGATTCACATTTTCCGGCGAATAAGGCAACCTCGTTGGAAGGAGAAGCAAGGTCCGGGTAACTGGCGTCTCCAAAATCGAAGACGGTTCGTTATTAACAACAGGGCATGTTCAGAATTAGAGTCAAAGAGATTGATTCTTCAGTATGGATTGCAACTGGAGACGGTTTGTCATCAACAAAAAGGAGTATATTCAGAATTGGGTCAAGGACATTGATTCCTCAGTATGGGTAATCTCTAAACTCTAAACTTTACTTACCGCAAGTACTGTTTTCAAAAATGAATTTCAAAATACCTTAAACCTCAGTTTTTGCATGTTTTCAGATTCGAACTACGTTTGGTCTGATTTCCTTCCAAGGAATACGTAGGCAGCTTTTTAGCACGACCATACCCCTAGTTCAAAATGGCGTCTTTTCAATCGACGACATTACTTCATCCATAAGTATCGTCGTCGAGGGCTTTGTAGACACCCCATTTTGGATGTTCATCCATATTCACACTACTTTTGTGTCTCGCCTTTGATTTGGGTAAAAAAAACTCATTAAGTTGGACATGTTTCATTAAGTTTCTGACTGACTCCGTTAGTCAGGGGCCAAAATGAACATTAAAACTACTGCATAGGGTAAAGAGTGAATTCCAGGGCTGAGATGCCTCGTACGAGACATTGATGTCTCGTACGAGACATCCCCCTTGACAGTCGGGTTTTTGATCAGTTTCCTTGTTGATCTTAACCCCTTTTCTTGGCAAACACTTAAGCAATCCGGGAAAACCTAATGGACTATCCTAGAGTCCAAAAATACCTCCGTGAGAATCAAGTCTTGGATTGCCACCACAGCTTACCTTCTTGGCCAAAACCCTAGGTCCAAAACCCCTATAAATATAGAGCTTCTTGAACAAGAAAAAGGGTAGACTCCTTATTCACCCAAGAACCACTCCAAATCTGATCAAAAGGTTCTCATAATCAGTCTCTCTTCCCCACCAATGAAATTCTAACCCTCACCACACCATTCAAGTCAAGTTCATTGGAAATTCAAGGCCTTTAGTCAAGGCCATCCATAGGATTCTTGAAGAACGCTTTGATAAAACTCATTGTTTTCTACCTTTTCATCTCCTTCTTTGTCTTTAAAGTAGTGTGATTTCATCAAAAGGATCAGCCTAGAGCCTCTCCAATTCATGGAGATAGTCTCGAAGCACTTGATCCGACATCCCAAATAAATAAGGATTTATTTATTTGTTTGTTTTCCTTTTGCATACATTTTGCATGATTTTGAAATGATGATGATGATTTCTTAGCAAGACCAATCCTAGATTGGGTGCTCCTTGCCTTCCCAATTCATAACTTAACCCCCGAATCCAGATATATTGGTCCGTGTTCCGACAACAACATGGTGGCGACTCTCAATTAAAAAGGTTAATCGAAGGACGAAAACTGCCTCGAGAATAACCAAAAAACCCGCGTGCAAACAGTCAGCGGTTTTGGCTTTAACAAAGATTACCTTCTTGAGCTCAACCTTCCTCTTAGATGCGGCTTTAGGAAAAATGATAGGAATTTACTAAAACTGACTAGGAGCGGTTTCATCACTCAATACTTCCTTCGTTGCCTCAACCGCTGCGGATTTCTCTTTCCACTTTGAATCTCTCCCAGTCTGGTTTTTAGGGTACTCAAAGAAATAATTTTTCTTTTTAATTTCTTGTTTTGAGCCCTTTTTGCCAGCATGATTTCCCTTAGGAATTTCTTTGGTTTGTTCATTTGGTATCACACCACCTGATCATCATGGATTTGGGTGAGAAGTGTCTCGGCTCTATCCTTCATATAGCGGTTTTCTTCCTCAATTAATGATATCCCAGTAATTTGGAACTTGAGTTTCTCAATTTCCTCCTTGTGGGACTTGCATTCTCTGTGGGAATCTTCAAGTTCTGTAGTCATTAGTTTATATGCCTTTTTAAAAACAATATGTTGTTGACAAATAATATTAGCACGTTCTAATACCTGATCATCATGGCTTTGGTCTGCTTAAACCTCAGGATAGCAGTTTGGTGTTGTAGGAGCTTTGCTTGCTCTTGCCTCAGGAGTCCTTGGTGAAACTGACTTCATTTGTTGATTTGGTAGTGGAAGGCTTTCATCAATTTAAATCTTTTCTTAAAATCCCATGAGGCAGAGATTTACAATTTCATCTTTATCATCACTGTCATCTGAATCTGATCCCATCCATGTCAGCGGTTGATCCCCTTGGTCAGCTACATTCCTCTTCTCTTGACAAACTTCTTGTTGAATGGTTTCTTTGCTGGTGCAGCTTCATATCGCGGTTTGGGACAACTTGAAGCAAAGTGACCTGGCTGTCTGCAGTTATAATAGACCAGGTCATCCCTTTTCTTAGGATCTGCAGTTTTGTTGAATCTGGTAGGAGGGACAAAATTTACATGTCTTTGGGGGATGGAAATTGAGATCTATTATTCTTTCCTGAACTTTGTGTATTTCTTCACATATAAATCAAATTCTTCATCATCCATATCATCAAAATCAACTTGATTAAAGCAAGAAGATTGAGATGTTACACTCTGAGAATAAGAACTTTGAGGAGAAGTGTAGGAATGATGAGACTGTTCGTAGGGTTGATGAGATTGAGGATAGGGTTGATGAGACTATTGATAATAATCAAATGGTGTGGTTGGAGGAATATATCTAGGTGCAGTCTGATCAGGAGGAGCGGTTTGCAAGTGGAGGTGAGGTGCGGCTTGATGATGGTCTGGATTGTAAACTGGAGATGAGGTATTGTTGAATGCGGCTAGAGAGAGGGTCTTAAATATGTTCTCAGTTTCATAAACCTCTTCAAGCTTAAATTCAAAAACCTTCAGCATGGCATATAAGTGTCGAAGATCAAGAGCTTCTAAGTCCTTGTTGTCTTCAATGTTAGTAGTCTTAATGAGCCATTTACCACCAAGAGCTTACATGAATCTCATGTTCAAATTTGTATTGGAATAGACATGTCCAAGAGAAAAACATACATTAACAATATCAATGAACCTCTCAAAGCATTGTCTAAGAGATTCCTTAGGGTCTTTAACAAAGTAGTCAAAGAGCCTTCTCTGTTGATAGAGGCGGTTCTTCTTGGTATCTGAATCTCTTTCAGAAAGTCAACTATAGCATCCCATGTGGCCTTTGCGGTTGTGCAGTGAAGCACCTTTGAATGAGTCCTTAAGTCAATAGCTGAAACTAGCATGGACATAGCTCTTCTATCAAAGTCCACATTGTTGCGGTCTGCTTCAGTCCACTCACTTTCCAACTTCCTGATTTCAGTTTCTTCTCCTGCGGTTCCTGCACGTAGGTTAGCTTTCATAGGGATATATGGTCCATCCTTAACCACGGTCCACAGTCTACGATCACATGAAATCATGTGTTTCATCATCCTATCTTTCCAAAAGATAAAACTATCTTCATCCAGAATCGGTAAGTGATTCGAATTGGATGTTTGCATCATATGGGTGTTTGTGTTTGCCATTGGATCAGCACCCAAGCGGTTAAGCTTGTAAAAACAAGTTTTGGTGGATATGCTCTGATACCACTTGTTGGTCTTAGAGGGCAACAAGGGTATAGAACCGCTAGAGGGGGAGGGGTGAATAGCGGTCCTAACTTTTTTGAAAATACCCTTGAAAATCAACTGAGTACTTATCAGTTTGGTCAACTGCGTTTTAAAGCACTTAAACCGAACTGATAAAATGCACAACGGAGTTTTAACGGTTTGGCCAAAAGGATAGTTAAAGAGTAGGGCGGTTTGACTCGGATTGAAAACACTATGATGCAACCGATAAGTTCAACTTAAAGATCAAAGAAAAACACAATTGACTTTTCAAGTCATTTCGTATGAGTAGCAAGTTAAAGACCACAAACAGAAAAGTAAATAACAAGACAGAAAAGTAAAGATCAAACACACAATTTAAAGAGGTTCGTTCTTGAATGAACTACATCCTCTACCTAGATGGTTAGTCTAGGATTTTCTAATAGCTACTAGACTTGTATTAATTTAGAGGAGGTTTTACAAGATGAATCTAAACTCTAAACAATCAATCTAACCTATAAAACTATTATAACAACCGGTGTATTCAAAGTATATAATCTATGTGATCATATACATCGAGTGTGTGTGTGTGGAAAGAAATCAAATGCTCTAAGTATCTAAATGATGGTTTGAGAAAATGAAGAACTTTCGGTGTAAAGGCTGAGTATGGATTGGTTGTTAGGCTTAAAGCTTGATGAAGGAATTCTGGGTTTTCTAAGGAGATGTTTGAAGGTATGAATTTCTGGGTTTCAATCTTCAAAGCAAACTTGAATACTTGGGATATTTCTCTTGAAGCTCAGCAACCTTCATTGTTGAGAATTGAAGGTTATTTATAGGTAGTGCACCCTTGCGACCGTTGGGTAAAGATTTGAAATAAATCTGATGGTACAACTGCTATCGATATCCCATTGGTTGAGCTATCATTGTCGTCCTTGGTTTTGTTTTGTAGTCCTAGGTAGTTGTAGCATCACTACCTGATAACTGTCCTTTGTTGCGGAAAAAGGACTAACGGTAAAGAATTTGAACTGCTAGACAAACCGACATTCCTTGCAGAAACTCCAAGTTAACTTAGAGTTATTTTGACAAGACATAACACATTCCTTTGTGGTTGAAAAGGGAATGTTTGTCTAAGGAATAAATGACTTCTCTTGAATTCTTCAATAACTAATCGGCGGTTCCACCAGGCATAGGAGCGGTTCCAAGGATGAACTTGATGAGCGGTTTCATAAGAAACAGAAGCACACGGTTACATGATTACGGTTCCATCAAGTTGTCATCAGCGGTTCCAAGAGAGACTTTAAGAGCAGTTTCATCAAAGCCACAAAAAGCGGTTTGATGAAAAACTAGGCGACTCCATGCTGGCGGTTCTAAGATAGCACAAGTGCAGTTTTAATAACTAAACCGCTGGGTTAACCAAACTAAATACTCAGCCTAGATACACAAAAATCTAGAAATTGACTTGTCTAAAAATTGAAGTATAACTTCATTACATGTGGTCCTAAAGTCCATAAAAAGACACGTAGCATGAATCAATCAAATTAAGTGGGTGTACTAACAATGAATCCTAACAACCTGTATAAGCATCTTTTCACCAGCCATTAAACATATGAAACCTAGTTGTTTGGAGAAACAATTTTCTTGATTAAGATTGAGAATCAAAGATCAAGAACCCTAAATTCATATACCTATTTTGGATCTAGCAGTCCAGATCATGAAGGAGTTCTTGATATTTGTTCACGTGTGGATATCCATACAGGGTGATTGATAATCATTTTCTAGTTCGTGTTCCTGCGATCAAGACTTAAAGAAAATCTTGGAGAAGATCAAATCTTGAAGAACAAAATTTTCAAGATCCGAAAATTTTTAAAGCTCCATCATAGTTAGTATTATAAATTCAACTCCGTATTAATTTAATCATCTTGAATGGATCTAGGATTTTGGGTTTATTCCGGTGTGAATGATAGTGCAAAACCCAACACCAGGGACCTTTCTGGGATTTCCCCCAAGACCCTCTAGGGACCTTAGAGAAAAACTTAGGGACGGCTCTATAGGAGGCATCGGCTCCTTATGAGCCGTACGGCGCCTATGTCGGGTTTGTAGTTTGCCTATAAATTCAGCCCTTCTCAGCCTCATTCTAGGACATCTTTCATATACAGGAAAACCCTAACAGCTCCAATTTTCAGACTATTTCTCTCCCTCTTAACCCCCTCAAAAACCCTCTTTTCTACCTCTCTTTGATCATCAAAGAGATCCAACACCACCACCTACAAAACTTGGTTCAACGAGTGAAGATCAAACCATCAAAGCCTCTACACTGATCTTGGTAACGAGTTCTTATTACTCTTTAATCATTAGATCTAGTTTACTTGCATAACTTTATTGCTAGATATAGGGTTTGTTCATCGTTCTTCAAATACTTGTTCTTGACCTATGATGATCTAGGGTTTCTATGAATCCCATACTAGATCTAGGTCATATTATTTACATCTTTAAATATGGATTATTTATTTGAAGCCCCATGATCATACATATCTCCGAAGATGAAACAATGATTGTAGATACCCCGGGGCGAGGCCACGGCTTTAGGCTCGAGCGGTGGTCTACCCTAGGATGTCTAGTTGGTTTTAGTTGTTTAGAGTCGCCACCTATGTTTTAGAGGACATAAGAAAAACCTAATATAGCCTAATTTTTTATACGAAAACCAGAGATTCACTTATGAGGTTTGGGGTTTAGGTTACAGAATGGGAAGTACTTAAACACCCATTCTGCCCGACTAACGTCGATCTTGAAAGTTAATTTTTTACATGAATAAAAGTGTTCTTCCTGGCTTTTAAAAGATGATTTAAGGATAAAAAGGGGGATTGAATGTAGAGAGATAACTCCTTGGTTAACTTCAATGAAATGAAGTAACCTTTGGTGTCATGTCCAAAAAATGTTTGGGTTGATTGCACGTTTAATAAAAATGAAGAAGAAAGAGATGAAGTATATAGAGAGAAAGAGATAAGAAATACCTAACCTCTTCAAGAACTTCAAGAAATTGGAAATGCCTTGTGATCAAAATTTTCTTGGTCTTTTGTTATGAGTCAAAAGTGGTTTCCTTTGTAATGGATGAAGAGGGTAGTATTTCCAGGTGAAGAGGGGTGTTTTTGGTGCCAAAACAGAGTCGACAAACAGCACTCACCCCGATTGCATACATAGTATTTTTATTTAACTTGTTATGTTAATTTTTGTTACTTTTGTTAAGTTAACTAATTCCGTTAGTTTTGAACTAAACTGAATAACAGAGTTAACTTTAGAGTCATTTTAGTCATTTTATCATTTTTACCCTCAAGCGCCTCTGTTACAATCTATAGGATGCGCGCGCTTTTTGTTGCCTAAGCGGGACTCACGCGCTTCCCGCTATGGTTGTTACGGATATGCACCAATTTTCCTCCATTTTCAGAGTCAAAAGGCCTCTTTTTACCTCAAAGTCCACCCCCCTAGTTTTGTAACTCCCAAATCCCTTATTCTAGCCTTCTCCATTAAAACAAAATATTTCATCCTTATTATTATTTTATTTCCTCTTTATTATTTTATTTTCCTTTATTTTGATTGGTCCAATGGCCATCTTTTCCTCCCTTCTCCACCTATATAAACCCCCTCATTCCACCATAGAAAGGGACACCAAAAATTGAGTACAAAAACTCTACCAAAAAGACCTCAACTTCTCCTCTCTACAAAAACTCTACACAAGTTCTTGCGCACCATTTCTCTACAAGCACACCATCTTCAAATCAAAGTTTGAAGTTCTCTTTTTTCTTCTCGAAGTAAGTTTGAAGGTTATCTCCCTACATTTTAACTCCCTTTAATTTCCCATTTATATCTTAATGTAATAGTTACCATAAATTTTTATATAAAAGAATCAATATTTTTATTCTCTTTTAATTCCCCATTTTCTCATGATGTAAATGTTAGCACAAGTTTATATTAATAAAAGAAGGACATTTTTAGCATAGAAAACCTTTAGTAGCAAGACCGACTTTAGCCAGGTGGAGTGAGTGTTTAAGTACTTCCCACTCCGTAACCTAATCCCCGAACCCGTCTCTTCCCGAATCTTTGGTTTTCATAACAAATAGGCTATTTCTTAGGTTTTCTTATGTTCCTTTAAAAACATAGGTGGCGACTCTAATCTCTAAAACCAAATAGACATCATAGGATAATTCACCGCTCTAGCCAAGTTGTGGTTTTCCCGGGTTATCTACAGTGGCGACTCCGCTGGGGATGGCATAGAAGGTTTAACTTGCGTTTTTTTTTTTATTTTGGTTTTCTTTTATTTGTTTTCTGGGCATTTTGGTGGGAAAAGGTGGGAAGCGTGCGCCTCTGGCCTTCTTAGCCTAAGGCGTGCATCTCTGACCCCAACCACCAGAAGCGCCCGTACTGCATCTTGTCCTTCAATTCCATGTTATTGTGCTAACAATTTCTACAGGGGGAAAGTATTGTTATATAGGGTCAGGGCAGTCCCCCTGAACCCATTAATTTACAGGCTTGCCCAAAATTGGGTGCCTCTTCCCCTCTTTCTCTAATGTGCACGCCTCCCACATAGGCTTCCCAATGCACGCGCTTCAGTGTACATTTCCAGAACATAAATAGTGAATAGAATGGACATAGTTATCGGTCACACGGGTGATTTGAAAGTTGTAAATATGTGCTTATTTGCTTTTCTTTTCTTTAATAAAAAAAAATTTGTCACTTGGCTTGACCACACACTACGGGCACAAATTCCTATCAATTGCTCACTATCGAGTCGCACAAGTTTATAACCCATAACCCGTCGAGGCCCGTCCTAGAGTGTTTCAAGCTCCACCCGACTTTGACTCTCTCGAAGCGGTAAACCTCAGCATGTGGTGTAGTTCACGACTACATGTCGGGAGTGACCTTTAAGCCTCTCTCTAGCTGAGCACAAGCCAACACATTCTAGTTAGGGTCTAACACTCCATAACCAAGTCGGTTTTCGTGTGTTGAGATTTCCCTAAACTAATGTCATCAAAACGTACATGTCGTTTCCTAAAGAAACACGTTGTTGATATGGGACAAAATAAAACTCCGTCCCCACATGTATGCTTTGTGACATTAATTTAGTTTAATCCCGTCACACTTAGGTCTCACAAACATGGTGGAATTCAATTAGTATATGGGACCGCGAGAAGGTCTATATACTAGTGTGACGATTCCACTATTTTTCTAGAAACCTCAAAAAAGGACTACGTCCTTCCGACTTAAATTAAAAAAAATGAGTTATTTTCTTATGTGGTTAAGTCCTTTTTGTTTTGTGTTTGAATTGTTTTACCCAAAAGGTGTTTGTGGGCCCATCCTAAGATCAACCGTGTTCTTCTAATAGGTCCAAATGGCTTCCAATGGAAATAACAACAAGGGTGGGAGTATTTCTGTGTCCAACGAAAAGCTATTCAACATAATGAGAGCCATAGGGGAACAAATGGATAAACTTGCCAAGGATGCCCACCATAAAGATGATTTTTGGCAAGCCTGTTTTGATCTTGAGAAGAGAATTCACGAGGAAGAGGTTTCCGAACTCAAAGCCCGTTTGAAAGAATTCGCCGATGGCAAGGCAAAGGTCGATGATAAGGCATGCTCAAATGTCCCGCCCCTCAAAATCCATGAAGGTGCCACTAACAAGCGAATATTCACTCCTGTCCTAGGAATGACCCGAACCGAAGCATTCGAGGCTTTGGTAGCAAGTGGAAAGGTCAAACCATTAGAAGGGAACAAGTTGAAGAAGATACGGGAGAATCATGCTTATTGTGAATGGTGCAACGTCCACAAGCATAGTGGGCATACAACGGAAAAATGCTTCAGCATCAAGAACATCATCCAAGATTTGATTGACCAAGGCAAAGAGCGATCGTTGGAGGAAATATTTGAATCTCTCGTAAAAATTGGCAAGATCCAACCTTTAAAAGACTACAAGATTAAGGAAGAAGAATATGCGGACTTCTCCAAGTTTTGCAACTACCACCTCGTCATGGGAAACGAAACCCGGGCTTACCGCACCTTGAAAGCCAAGATTCGAGAAGTCATCAAAAAAGGAGTTATTGTGAAACAAGTGATGACTTGGGTTTGAAATGGGATCATGCAAGATTACAACGATGACAGTGAGGACTACTACAGCAAAGGCTAGGGAAAACTCCCTTTCTCTCTCTCTACCAAAAAAAAAAGAGAGTCAATGTCCTCTAAAGTGTGCATTAAGTTTTCCTCCTTCCCATTTATGTTAAAGTTTGAGTCGGTATTAAAGTCAAATTAAATTCGTTCTTGTCCTCATACACTCCTCCAAGTTGTTAAATCTAATAATTATTGACAAAATGATGAAAAGATGTCTCAACAAATTTTAGAACGAAGGCTATCACTTGAACGCCTAGGGCTAAACATGAAGAAGACAAAGTTAAGACATCAAATGATGAAGAAAGGTGGAGCAACAACCATGGAGATATCTCATTTCGCAAAGGGGGAACAAAAACAAAACTCTCGCTAGGTTAACTCTTGAAAACAACCTAGGAAAAAGTTAGAGCGAAAAAAAATAAAAAATAAATCCCCCCTCAATCGAAGAAGTTCACATCAACAAGAACTACGGTGACCTGAGCCTCTACATTGGAGGAACGTAGGCAACATTCGGGTCCGGTCTCATACAAGAAAGAAGACATGTTTAGCCCTGATGCGTTATGGTGATCGGCCTTCCTCTCGAACTTGTCAAGACATCTTTGTACGAGTCATCTTCCAAAGAACAGATCGCAAAACAACTTTCTTAGAATTGAAATCATTTTGCGATTTTTGTCGAGTCTAGGGGTTTCTCTTCGTTCAGCTATGCTCCCAGTTTCTCGCAATCAAATTAGGGCTTTCCTTCTCTTCTCTCTAAATGACTTACTTGCCTTCGTGAGTCATTCAAAAAACAAGTAAACGGAGTCGTTGCCAACTTAGTACAATCCTATTAGTAGACACCTCTTACTAATTAGTAGTAAAAGGAAATACTCTTTTGAATTAATACATGTTGATGTATGTAGTTCACTAAAGTAACAATGCTTGGAAATAGATTTCGGTATCTCATGGTAAAAGTATTAGTGTACGCTGATCTGATCAAAGTAATGAATATTTGAACCATAGATATGATGAGAATTCTGCAGAATAAGAAAAACGAAATCTGTAAACCATCACCGTACGGCTGCTATTAAGGCATACGCCTAGTACCGAGCCGTACGGCTCCTGTTTACAGAAACCTGCAAATTGTCTGCAAACTGCTGTTTTTCGCCTCATGACAAGTCAAACTGATCTTTGATTAACCCTCTGGATTATATGCTGGAAACAGCTGCGCTTACACTAAATTGAGTTTCATCTAAGGAGGTTCTAAATGTACCATATTTGATATGGAATGAAAGAAAACTTGGTTTGTCTTTCATAAAGATTTGTGATGTGATACTTTTGAGAAAAGTGTTGTCTTAGACAAAATCACACCTAAATCTAATAAATGTATTTTATGGGATATCTTAATTTTACACCCTTTAGAGTACAAATCGTTTGTTACTCTAAATAGCACTTTCTAGATAAATCGTTTATCTCTAAAGAACTAGTGGGAGTAAAATATATCTCGAAGAGTTCGAAACCCAGAAAATGACATAGAACCTAAAGATGGAAATTGAACAAAGCTTCACAAGGAGTTGTTGAAATTCGTTCAAGTATTCACAAGATATTTTCATATATGATAGGATACTATCTATAACAAGAAATATTGATTTCTCATAATAGAAAGAAATAAGAAAGATATCATTGCGAATGATTGACTTATTACCTATCAAAATGCAAAGTCTGCTCCGGATTTAGATCAATGACTTGGAGTCATAAAATCTAAAAGTATAATCCATGTATAATAATAATGTTTGGAACTTGATTATTCTACCCTAAGGCTTAAAAACCATAGGATAGAAAATGAGTTTTCTTGGAGAAAACGGACATGGATCGCAAGGTGCATATTGATAAAGCACGACTAATTGAGTAAAGTTAATTCATAATGTTGATCATGATGAAACTTTATCACCCGTAGTCATGCTTAATGTTATTAGAATTCTAACTGTCATGACTCCATATTTCGAATATGTAATATGACAGATGGATGTCAAAAATATATTCCTTAACAGGAACTTACTTTAGGATGTGTTTGATACAACCTAAAAGTTTTGATTGATCCATAAAATTCCAATAAAATATGCAAGTTGCAGAAATTCATGAGCTGGATTGAAGCAAACTACTTGGAGTAAAATTTCATTTTGATGTAGTATTCAAAGAGTTTGAATTCATCAAAGATGATACTTGTGATTACAATAAATTTAGTGGGAGCGTAATATTATTCCTAGTCATATATATGTGGTTAACATATAATTTATTTTGAAAGAGTTTCTAAATGAAAGACTTGGATAAAGCCGCTTATATCCTAGAAATTCTGATTTATGGAGATAAATCTAAAACGTTGATTGGTTAAAGTCAAAGTACTAATAAAGACAAAATAGTAAAAGGTTCACTATGCAAGACTCTTGGAGAGGTTACATGCGAAAGTCTAATGGCATTAATCTTTGCAAGATTTAGTCTTACTGGAAGACTAATGAGCAAGAGTACACGATTAGGATTTCATATGCTTCGGCAATTGGATCTATCATGTAAGCCATGTTAATGTACTAAGACCGTATGTCTCATATACTTGGAGTATGATGAGATAATACCAATCGGGAAACATCCTCATGTTCTTGAGAAGAACCAAAAGGATGCATCCTTGATCTTTGATGGAATGAAAGATGATCTTATAATAGTTACATAGATGCATTCTTACAAACCAACAAAGATAAATATTGCAGTATGAATACATTTTTACTTTTAATAATGCTGTTAGAAGTGTTCTTAACATACCATTACTATTCTACAAAAGGTTGAGTATCTAGTAGCATGAGATGCAACTAGAAATTTGTTTGGATTAAGAAAACTAATTAGTAAACTAGAAATCGTTTCTAGTGCCACTAATTTAATGGACCTTCATTGTGTGAATAATTTTTATTACACAATCTAAGGGGATAATATCTTATCTAAACATATACTCGGACGGTTCTATCTTATTCGATAAATCGTCTAAGATAGGAAATGTCTAAATATGCAAAATACCATATGATAATAACAAGGATAATTATCTTACATATGCTTGCTTACAATAATGATGGAGATCATAGCTAAGCTCAATGGGTATTGGATACGCATTGAGAAATAACAAACCCGATTATTATGCCCTAGGCCCTTGAGAAAGGCCTATGTGTTATATCATAACTTCATTGTTATAGAGATAACAAACCCGATTATTATGTCTTTTGCATGTTTATTATAATAATCATTGTCACTAGCACTTGTGAAGAGCTAGCATGAGTTTAATGTATAATCATATGATGATTATGGTGCATAGGATGTGGATTAAACTTGTGGGTACTTGTTTGAGAACAAGGTACTGGATAGACCCGTTATGAGATTTATGTCATGGTCAAATGTCATAATTAAATCTCATAATAGTCATACCATTTGAATCCTTAGACCTGAGATTATCATGGTCTTCCACATGATGAACATTATGTTTGACGTACTCAAACGCCACCTTTAACCGGGTGGTTATAAAGGCTACGATTGGCATAATCAGATTCCTGTAGGGAAGAATGATAAGTCAAGATGGGATTTGTCCCTCTCTCAAGAGAGATATCTGCTTGGATTCTCGATGAGTGAGATTGATAATAGTGTACGGCCGAACCCAAATGAATTGATGTGTTCAATGTCATTTGCTCATATCAATCTACTCAAGATCGAGAAAGCATTGGACAATATAAGTTGACTTGGACCATGACTTATGTCCAATATAATATCACGTGACAAAGGGATTGTGA
This sequence comes from Campanula takesimana, assembly GCA_026119855.1. Taxonomy (NCBI): domain Eukaryota; kingdom Viridiplantae; phylum Streptophyta; class Magnoliopsida; order Asterales; family Campanulaceae; genus Campanula; species Campanula takesimana. The sequence goes on from JAOWBW010000140.1 coordinate 2,392,205, forward strand.
TATGTTCTATAAGGTTACTTTGGACTTTTAAAGTTGTACTAATTGGGTAGTCATAATGGCTTGCTAGAGTCCGCTTATGACTTACGGGTTCTGACTCGTTCGGAGTCGTTGCCAACTTAGTACAATCCTATTGGGTCACACACAATAGAACGAATTGAAAAGGCTAAAAATTCTGGGAAAATAAACTGGCCACCATACGTCTCTTGGAGTGGCGTATGGCTCCTGGAGAGCCGTACGGCCGCCCTGATCGTACCAGTCCAGTTTATTCAGTTTTCTTGACAGAAAAGGAATCCCGACACCAAAAAAGGAATTAGGTCAAACCCTCATATAAGATATGCAGCCGGGTTTGACAGCCTCTAATGGTGATTTTAGAAATCAGAAACCATTGTTTTAGAAACAATAAATTATAGAGAGGTATGATTATTTATTTGATGATTCTTGATCATCAATATACAATAATCAAAGAGCAAAATAATTCCGAGGAATAAATCGTTTCTTCATCAAGCCTTGGGTCTAGCAATCCAGATCAAGAAGGTGTTCTTGATATCCGTTCAACGTGTGGATACCGATGGAGGGTGTTTCCTTTAACACCTCAAAGTCCGTATTCATGGATTCGATCTTTAAGGGTATGTTTCTTTCATCTTGTATTTAATTTAATCAACATGCACGGATCCGGGCTCTTGGGTGTTTGATTTATATGTTTAATTCCGCTGCGCATGATGCATCAAAACCCAACAAAATCAAGCGGCCATGGTAAGTGAAGGTATGAATACATCCAAAGCTCCTTTTAAATCACATCGCACCACAAGCACCATTTCTCTCATATCTCTTACATTTGCTCGCACAAGCACATATATCTGCAAAACACATACAGGTACAACAGGCAAAAGAGTACAAGTCCATGAGTGCAGCTACAACCCTCCTCAACAAATCAAGTCTGCTAATCAGACTCTATACGAGCATGACGGGTCTGCCACATCGGATTCAGCTAAAGAAAAGTCTGCTAATCAGACATGAAGAGATCATGACGGGTCCGCCACATAAGATTTAGCTCAAGAAAAGTCCGCTAATCGGACTCTAAGCGAGCCTGACGGGTCTGCCACATCAGATTTAGCTCAAATCTAGTCCACTAATTAGACTCAAAATTCTGGCACGGTGAGCCGTTGAATGTCACCACCTCTGCATCAACAATGTCTGCTAATCGGACTCTAAATTCTTGCACAATGAGCCTTTGAATGTCACCAACTCTGCATCAACAAATTCTGCTAATCGGACTCTAAATTTTGGCACGGTGAGCCATTGAATGTCACCACCTTTGCATCAACAAAGTCTGCTAATCAGACTCTAAATTTTAGCAGGGTGAGCGATTTAATGTCACCACCTCTGCATCAGCAAAGTTCGCTAATCGGACTCTAAATTCTGGCACGGTGAGCCGTTGAATGTCACCACCTCTGCATTAGCAATGTAAGCAAATCAGACTCTAAAATCTGGCACGGTGAGCCGTTGAATATCACCATCACCTTACAAACATCCTCCTTCCGTATAGGGTCTCCCATTAGAAATCTTCAAAGTCGCTCGCACAGGGGGCGCATCTCTATCCCTTGAAATTTCAAAATTTCCTATTTTATCGAGTCTTTGTTTTCTTTTCTTTTCTTTTCTTTTTCTATATGATGTCCTCGGTGGATGTCTTTCTTTTGTCGGCATGTTTTGCTTCGCAATCCACACCGCTGAGGGGCTCTGTAGACACCCCGACTTGGACCGCTCACCCCGATTTCATACATAGTATTTTTATTTAACTTGTTTTTGTTAATTTTTGTTACTTTTGTTAAGTTCTTAACTAATTCCATTAGTTTTGGAATAAACTGAATAACAGAGTTAACTTTAGAGTCATTTCTGTCATTCTATCATTTTTACCCTCGGACGCCTCCTGCACAATGAATGGGATGCGCGCGCTTCTCGTTGCCTAAGCGGGACCCGCGCGATACAACACTATGGCTGTTACGGATTTGAACCAATTTCCCTCCATTTTCTGAGTCAAAAAGCCTCTTATTACCTCCAAGTTCACCCCCCTAGTTTTGTAACTCTCAAATCCCTTATTCTAGCCTTCTCCATTAAAACAAAATATTTTATCCTTATTATTATTTTATTTCCTCTTTATTATTTTATTTTACTTTATTTTGATTGGTCCGATGACCATCTTTTCCTCCCGTCTCCACCTATATAAACCCCCTCGTTCCACCATAGAAAGGGACACTAAAAATTGAGTACAAAAACTCTACCAAAAAGACCTCAACTTCTCATCTCTATAAAAACTCTACACAAGTTCTTACACACCATTTCTCCACAAACACACCATCTTCAAGTCAAAGTTTGAAGTTCGCTTTTTTCTTCTCGAAGTAAGGTACAACTTTCTTCTCTTTTATTTACATGTTTTCTTGAATGTATGCAATCTCCATCAAATAGGACATAACTAAATGATCACTTCATTACATTGAAGTTGGTTAAAGGTTATCTCCCTACATTTTAATTCCCTTTAATTTCCCATTTATATCTTAATGTAATAGTTAGCATAAATTGTTATATAAAGGAATCAATATTTTTATTCTCTTTTAATTCCCCATTTTCTCATGATGTAATTGTTAGCACAAGTTTATATTAATAAAAGAATGACATGTTTAGCATAGAACACCATTAGTAGCGAGACCGGCTTTAGCCGGGCGAGTGGGTGTTTAAGTACTTCCCACTTCGTAACCTAACCCCGAACCTGTCTTTTCCCGAATCTCTGGTTTTCGTAACAAATAGGCTATTTCTTAGGTTTTCTTATGTTCCTTTAAAAACATAGGTGTTGACTCTAATCTCTAAAACCAAATAGATATCCTAGGATAATTCACCTCTCAAGCCAAGTTGTGGTTTTCCCAGGGTATCTAAGCCCAGAAGTGCGCGCATCCTCCCTTGGGGGCGGAAAGCGCACGCCTCTAACCCAGAAGAGCGGAGGCGCCCGACTCTAAAAAGGCTTTTTTGACAAAATGGACTGGATAGTTAGAACATTTATTCAATTTAGCCCTCAGAACTGACAGAGTCAGTCAGGAACTTAACAAAAGTAACAAAAACTAACAAAAATACTTAAAACAAAGTAAAAACACAAATTAAGTGTGCAATCCATGTGAGCGGTCCAAGGCGGGGTGTCTATAGAGCCCCTCGGTGGCGTGGATTCCAAAGCAAAACGCACCAACGAAAAAAAGAGATTCGTCAAGGACATCACAAAAAACAAAGACTCGATGAAAGCGGGAATTTTAAAATTGCAAGGGGTAGAGGTGCTCCCCCTGTGTGGGCGACTTTGGAGGATTACTGATAAAGTTGCGGTGATATTCAATGGCTTACCGTGGCCTGGATGTGTCCCCATAGGGGTGTCTATGTTGATGAAGTGACAGGGATATTCAACGGCTCATTGTGAGCTGGATGTGTCCCCGTAGGGGCACCTTTGTTGATAAAGTGGTGGTGATATTCAACGGCTCACCGTGTCCTATATTCATCCCCGTGGGGGTGTGTTTGTTGAGATAGGTATGTTTGGCAGACCTGTCTTGCTCGCTGGCTTGTTGAGCTAGGTAGAATCAGCGGACCTGTCTTTCTCGCCTGCAGATGATTGAGCTAGGTGCGATTAGTGGACCTGTCTTGCTCGCTTGCTGATGATTGAGCTAGGTACGATTAACGGACCTGTCTTGCTCGCTTGCTGATGATTGAGCTAGGTACGATTAGCGGACCTGTCTTGTTCGCTTGCTGGTGCCAACCTTGGGAATACCACTTAGGTTTGTGAATGATCGCTGATGCTGCTACCCAGAGGACTCACGCGGTTCCTAACTGTCATGGAAGACTTGTAGTGTGACATTTGTTATAGCACGGGTGACCAAAGTGTACCGTTGGTTATCGCTGCTCTGGGACCCATGCTACATTTGCTGTTGCGGTATCGGATGTTGGGGAACTGATTCTTATACCTGTTATGTGTGTGTTTTTCAGATATATGTGCTTGTGCGAGAAAATGTGGGAGATGTGGAATGAAAATTGTGAGAGACATTGTGCTTGTGGTGCGATGTAATCTGCAGAAAGCTGAATGGATGATGTTCATACCTGTACTTACCATGGTTTCTTAATTCATGATAGATTTCTAGTGTCATGACTTTGATGAAGGATGTCGATGCTTTTGATGAAGATGAGTTGCTTTCACTTTTGATGGAGGCATGATCACTCTTGATGATGGGTTGCTCTTGCTTTTGATGTAAGGTAATCATTCTTGATGATGGATTGGTTATACCAAAGGGCTGGCAAAGTATCCCATAAAGGGAATCAAACCAGTGTAGTTCAAGGATGTTGGGGAATTTTGGGGAATAAGCTAGGAGCAAAGCAAAATGAAGAACATACTTTTTACACAAGTAAGGAGATAAAGAAAGTTTATTTATAAGAAAAATAAAAATATTTTTGTCGTTTTTTTGGATTAGAAGGAAAAGAATATATACACTTGTGAGGAAAAGGTTTTTTTTTTAGTTCGTGGGTGAACCATCTTAGCCATTGTGTCTTTGTTTTACAACCCAAGATCAAGTCATGTTCAGTCGAAGTCCAGATTGCCTTGCTGAATTCTACCGACGTAGTGGTCCAACGAAGTATGAATGCCAAGCCCAAAGATTATTATTTTTTTCAATTGTGGGGCTCCAAAAGACTTTCGATGTCGGGATGCCAAGAGGTTGTTGACTGTAAAGTCCTTAGAATGCTTTTGATGCAAAAATTTTAGTGACTCGTGAGGCCCCAACATAGATCAACTCTTGACCTATCCAAATAGATTGCATTTGTTGTTGTCGAAACCGAGCCCCAAAAGAAAACCTTTGATGGAAAGCCTCAAGGGATTGTTGAGTTGAGAAGTCACTGAAATATTATTGATGCCAAGCCTCAAAGGAATTGCATTTACTGTTTGTGGTGACTGCGAGTTTCAAGAGAATCGTAGAGGCTCTCAAAAGACTTTTGATGCCGAGGGCCCGAACAATTTGCCATTGCAATTCATACGAGATGTAATGACGATCCCCATGAGATTTCGATTGTGAAGCCCCTAGAAGACCTTTGGTGTCGAGCCTCAAGAGATTGCTGATTGTGAAGCCTCAAGATTGATCATATCTCAAACTGTTCAAATAAGATGCATTACTGTTGAGGTGACCACGAAGCATAATGAGGAGAGCCACGAGATGGTGGATTATAAAGACCTTTGATGGAAATCCCAATACACCATTGACTCTGTTTTGGTTCCGCAAAGCCCCAAGACTGTTCCCCGTTCTGATTACTGTAATGTCGAATCTGAAAAGATTGTCGATTGTGAAGTCCCTTGAAAGAACTTTGGTGTAAAATTTACTGAGGAAGCTTCCAATGTTGCATATGACTTTTTTAGGGCCGAGAAGTTTGGTCCACTTTTGTGGAGGTAGAGTAAATCGCATTCTTATTGAGGGAGTTTTTAAGCTCGGCCATAGCCCCTACGGCGTCATCATTGATCGTAAGTAGAGTAAGAAAGACTTATCCTTGTGTGGGGGAACAAGCAAAAGCATACATGACAAGCATTCATTTCTTAAGAAGCACTTTGACATTCACTCCTCCAATTTCAGGGGTCTATTCCTTTTGTGGAGCTTGAGGATTGTCCCACGTACAATTCTTGAGCATAGCCCCTCGGGTGTTGTCATTTGTCATGCAAATCAAGATAGACTCGTCCTCATGCTGGTGAACATAAGAGGATATGACAAGTGGTACTTCATTCTTTGGGAAGCCTTTTGACATACTTTAGGGGAACATACTTGTAGAAGCTTGAAAACCGAATTACACGTTGTTGCCATTTTTCCCAACCAATTGATGCATTAAAGGCGACTCGTACAAACCTTTTTATGCGAAGAACCCAAACGACCCTTGACTATGCTTGGTCATGTTGAGCCCCTTGCAATGCTGAAGTTGACTTTGCGAGGAGCTTAATGAAGTTGAATCTTTGGGGAGCCCAATACAGAACTGTGAGGTCATCTTCTTTGTTGGAGGCCGGAGACTCCCTTTCTCTTTCCCTCTCTCTCAGTCTCTCATTTTTTTATGACGCACCCTATTTTTTTGCCTAGACTGCCCTTTCGGGTTTTCAATCTAGTAGGCATCTCTTTTACGTCTTCAGTTTTTTTACTCAATTTATGAGTTAATGTGCATTGACTCTAGCTGAGGATGATAGACTTGTGATTTTGTGGGAGATGGAGGCCTTATGACTCTATTGACTCAACTAGGGATGTAGCCCTAGTATTGACTCTATTTATTTGTTTTTGAATGGATCATGAAGGCAAGTAAGTCATTTAGAGAGAAGAGAAAGAAAGCCCCAATTTGATTGTGAGAAACTGGGAGTGTAGCTGAAAGAAGAGAAACCCCTAGACTCGACAAAAACGCAAGATGATTTTAATTCTAAGAAATTTGTTTTGCGATTTGTTCTTTGGCAGATGACTCGTACAAAGATGTATTGACAAGTTCGAGAGGAAGGCCAATCACTATAACACATTAGGGCTAAACATGTCTTCTTTCTTGCATGTGACTGGTCCCGAAGGTTGCCTACGTTCCTCCAGTGTAGAGGCTCAGGTCGCCGTAGTTCTTGTTGATGCTCCTTTCGCTGTGATGGTTGTTGATGATGTTGTCAACTTTTTTGCTTGAGGGTTTTTTTTTTTTTTTGTGCTCTAAATTTTGCCTAGGTTGTTTTGAAGTGTCAACCTATTGAGCTTTTTACTTTTCTCCTTTTTTTTTGTTCCCCTTGATAAGATGACTTGTAGCTCCACCTTTTTTCAGCACTTGATGGCTTGACTTCATCTTCTTGGTTGTTCCTTCGTGTTGATGTCTTAACTTTGTCTTCTTGATGTTTAGCCCTAGGCGTTCAAGTGATGGCCTTCATCCCAAAACTTGTTTAGACATTTTTTCATCATTTTGCCAAGAATTGGATTGAACAACTTAGAATAGTGTATGAGGACAAGAACTACTTTTATTTGATAAAACCGAATCAAACTTTATTATGAAATGGAAGGAGGAAAACTTAATGCACACATTAGAGGACATTGACTCTTTTTTTTTTTGGTAGAGAGAGAGAAAGGGAGTTTTCCCTAGCCTGTGTTGTAGTAGTCCCTTTCGTCATCGTAGTCCTCAAAACCGTTGTAACCTTCCGTGTTAGTGCTAGAACTGTCTGGGATCTCTTCAGTGTCGGAGCTTGTCTCATAGGACTCCTCGGTTACTTCTCGGAGCAAATTGTCGATTCTAATCCCCGCATCATACATGTGTGAAAAATCTGGATAAAAGGCCCCACTAAGATGTGCTCGGTAGTCCATATTTAAGAACTTCAAGAAGATCTCAATTTGTTCCTTCCTTGAGGGCCTATCCACAATCTCGGCTAACTTGTCATTCCAATGGCGAGAAAAGTCCACAAATGATTCATTGCTCTCTTGCATGGTGTTCTCCGATTCTTTATTTGTGGGACATTGCATATAATTGCCTTCATATTGTGACTTAAAGGAAAGCATGGCGACATCCCAATTTAGGCGGGTGGAAATCAGGAGACCTACCCATATACCAATCTTTTGTGACCCTATGAAGAGTAAGTGGGAAGTATTGTGCCATTATTTGAGGAGACACTTTCTTCGATAGCATGGCCCAAATGTAGGAGTCGACGTGAGCATCGGGACAAGAGTTGCCCTTAAACTTGCCAATATTGGGCATCTTGAATTTTTCGGAAAGGGCCACCATAGTTTTCATGAGAAGAGAAGCTCGATAAAGATCGGAGTTCGGGCCTTTGTGCAAATTGAGCCTACTAAGACGTTGGTCAATGTACTTTATGAGATTGTTGACCACACCATTTTCAATGCTTTGGACCCCTTTTTTTTCATTTGTGAGCCCCTTCAATTGATCCTCGAGCTTAGAAATTTCCTTTTCATGGCTTTTTTTTTAATTTATTTATTTTCAAAAGTCAGAAGGATGCTAGTCCTTTTTGGGGTTTCTAGAAAATAGTGGAATCGTCACACTAGTATATAGACCATGTCGCGGTCCCATATACTCATCGGATTCCACCACGCTTGTGAGACCAAAGTGTGATGGGATTAAACTAAATTAATGTCACAAAGCATACATGCGGGGACGGAGTTTTATTTTGTCCCATAGCAACAACGTGTTTCTTTTGGAAACGACATTCTAACGAATGGCCCTCGCCGGTCTCTCCAAAGATGGTGTAACCACTCTGTGACACGCTCCTAGACTGTGTTCATGGGGATCCTTAGCCGTAAGCCTTGCATCAACCTCATGCATACATACTAGCTAATAAGACACTCCTCGAGACCGGTCGGTTCGATTCTTAGGGTTGTTTTAATCTTTGCCCAAGATAACGCATCTTTACAATCTATAATCCTCCCTCGTGAATATGACGAATGTCCCTTCGGTAAAATGTTAAACAAAGGATTTTGAAAGAATGGAGAACCTTTCTACAGAAATCCGAGCTTGTGTTTTCCTACTTTCACTATTCTGTGCGGGATTGTGGATGCCATTTTGGCTTAGTTTCGACCGCACCGTTCAACATGTCCCTTTCGGTTGTCCCTTAAAATTCACAAGATTTGATTGCATTAATGTGTTGTTTAACAAAGTGAAAAACAACTACGGAATCACTTAGGTTTGGTTGATTGAATGGTGGATTCCGATGAGAATATGGGACCTTTGCCCGAATTGTCCGTTTGGGAGAGTGCAATACAGGTGAAAAACAAGGGGCTCATATTCTAGGGTGACAGAATCCACTGTTCCAGGACGAACTAGAGTAGTAACCTCTCAAAATGGATTAAATTCCATCCGACCAATAGGATTAAAATCTGCAAATCTGACTGTCAGGTAAAATGTCTCGTACGAGACATCCATTGTCTCGTACGAGACATCTCTCCTTTTCTGTGAATCTGCCGTGTTGGTCAACCCTATTTCATAAAAGCCGACTTGTTAGGACCCCAGCCTGGATTTGACACAGTTTCTGCACTCTAGGTTCGTCCAATCAACAAAGTAGCTCCACACTCCTGACACAATGCCCGCTCGCACAGAAATGTCTCTCAGAGAAATCTCACAAAGTCTGTGCTTCAAGATGGAAGCCACCGTAGGTTGGAAAGAAGGCCTGCCCAACAGAGAGGCCCCATAAATCAATATCATACAAGAATTTCGCTTCAGAAGGCTCGACCATGCCTCTTATTATGCTCATGACCAAGTCAAAGAGCGTAACGAACAAAGCGAAAAAGATTGGGCTGAGATCGAGAAGATGATCGACGGCAGTAAGCTTGAGATATTACAAGCCGAATACAATGAAATGAACAAATGGTACAATGCCACTGTCAAGAGAGCCCAAGAACCTGTATTTCTACTACCATCAGTGCCGCGGTCACCACACTGACAAATGCAACAACTTGAGGGATAAGATCCAAGATCTTATCGACCAAGGCACTCTCCAGATAATAGGCAATGGAATCGGCCTCGTGTTGAAGAATGAGGGGCCCAAACATCACACTCCTTTTCCACTACATTAGTTAGTAGTTTAATAGACTGGTTTCCTCTTCATTTTCATAGATTAGACGTTTCTTTCTTTTCTTTTTTAAACTAGTTTTTTTCGCTTTCTAAGGGATCCTACTCACCCGAGAAACATTGTGGGTGAGAGCATGCCCTCTTATCAATTCCAACTTTTAGTAATAGTTAGTTTCTTTTAAATTTCTCACTCTTCTGTACTTTTCCAAAAGTAAAGTAGTGTAGAGGTGCGCAATGAAAATGACTATTCTAAGACGATTCCATTCTCTGGAACACGCCCAGTACTTAACATGATGCTAAAAAAGGGTACTTCCCCGGTCTTGGACTCGGCAAGAATTTACAAGGGATAAAAAACCACCACCTGTCGTTCTATACCCCCCAGAATATGGTCTAGGGTATATGTCACCACTCAAGGGCATCCCGAAAGATGAAAGGGATTGGACTTCATACATTGTGCCACTGGCACCACCCTATCGAAAGACTCTTCAGTGACTGTGATCCATACTCGCTTGAAACAGAACCGATGCAATTCTCGTGGCTACCTCGAGAATTAGGGGGTACCAAGGCCGAAGCATACAGTGAATGGGACTTTGTCTTGGGAGAAGACCTACTGCGCCAATTTCTCGACCTTTGCAAGCTAGAGGACACTCAGATTAATGCAATAGATAAGGGGGACGCTCCAAACCAAGACTACACCAAGCTCATCAAGAAGTGTGATGAGCCCATCCAGTATAGGTACACAACTGGGGGACCCATAGCAAGTGAAGACTTCCTGATCAAGGAATTAGGGTGTGGTCCCTATCCCCATAGAGAAAGAAAATTTGTAACTCTTACTTTAGAGTCAGATACCGCTATCGATGAGCTTACCTAAGAGGACTTGGATTCCATCGCGGAACGTGTATTCCCCTACTTTCTTAATGAAAAAATAGATCTTTCTGAGTATCCTGAGATTGCCAGCGTCCTAAATGATGAATTAACTAATAACTCTAACGAATTAGATAATAATGAGTCATATGACGAGATAGATCAAGAAAATGAAAAAATATTAAAAGAAATTAATAAGCAAGTAGGTCTTTGTGGCGAAAATGGCCCTATTGATGCCGAAGAAATGCAAACAGTTAATCTGGGGATGGACAATGATCCGAAAGAGACCAAGATTGGCAGTTTCTTCAAGGGGGAAGACCGACAAGCCCTCATAGCGCTTATCCGAGAATTCGTTGATGTGTTCGCTTGGTCCTACAAAGATATGCCGGGGCTAGCCAATTCGATTGTTGAGCACAAGATACCGCTGCTTCCCGATTCAAAGCCAGTCAAGCAGAAACTCTGCAGAATTAAGCCAGAGTGGTCGGTACAAGTTAAACAAGAGATAGAGAAACTCCTGATTGGTTTCATCAAAGTGATAGAGTATCTAACCTGGTTGGCTAATACTGTGCAGGTTTCCAAGACAAATGGAAAAGTCCGTGTCTGCGTTGATTTCCATGATTTCAAAAGAGCATCTCCAAAAGACGATTTTCCTCTTCCTAACATAGACATGCTCGTTGACAATACCGTGAAATACGAGGTCCGCTAATTCGTAGATGGATTTCCCGGTTACAACCAGATCCTCATGGCCGAGGAGGACCAACACAAAACAGCGTTCACCATACCTTGGGGGACGTTTTTTATACAGTCATGCCATTCGGACTCAAAAATGCCAGAGCCACTTACCAGAGAGCTGTAACTGCGTTGTTCCATGACATGATACATAAATAGATTGAGGTATACGTTGATGATATGATCATACACTCCAAAGGCTCCGATGGGCAGCACTTTGTCGACCTCAGAAAGTTCTTTGAGAGGTTGAGACACCACAAAATGAGACTTAATCCGGCCAAGTACACATTCGGGGTAGTGAAAGGAAAGGTCCTTCGGTACATGGTCACCGAGCGTGGTATAGAAGCAGATCCCGCTAAGATTAAATCCATCATTGACATGCCTCCACCTAAGACGCAAAAAGAAGTCAAGGGATTTATGGGTCGCCGTAAGTACATTAGTCGTTTCATTAATCAACTCATGACGATGTGCGAGCCCATTTTTAAGCTCCTCAAGAAGAATGCATCCTTAGAATGGACCGAAGAGTTCCAAGAAGCCTTTGAAAAGGTTAAGGAGTACTTAGTGAATCCGCCAGTGTTGGCTCCACCGCATAAGGAGAAACCGTTGACCTTGTACCTCACAGTCAATGACACTTCATTAGGGGCTATGCTAGCACAAGAGAAACCCGATTCAAATAAAGAAAACGCCGTGTACTTTGTCAGCCGTCGCTTCCAAGGGGCTGAACTGAATTACTCCGCATTAGAAAAGTCGTGTGCTGCACTGGTATGGGTGGCTAAGAGACTAAAGCAGTACATGGAAGCGTTTCCTGTACAACTGATTGCCCGAATAGACCCAATGAAATACATCTTCGAGAAGTCTCATGTCTCCTCTAGAATAGCCAAGTGGTACTTTATGCTCGCGGGGTACGATATCACTTACATCACACAGAAATCCATGAGAGGAAGAGTCTTAGCGGATCATTTAGCCGAATTTCCATGCGATGAAGCGAAGGGGGAAGACCCGCGATTCCCTGACGAGGACATCATGACAATAGCAGAAAATAAGTGGTAATTATTTTTCGATGGCGCAGCCAATAAACGGGGATATGGCATCGGAATGTTATTAGTAGATCCCTCAGATTTATACACTCCACTTGCAATGTCGCGACCCCAATGTTGGTGTTATGCCTTAGGCATGTTGTTTGTAAAACAAATGTTATTATTTATAAAGATATTGAACGTTTGATTATTATGTCTTTTGCATGTTTATTATAATAATCCCCGTCCCTGATAATTATGATTAATTATTAGTATAAGTTTAATAGATAATCATATGATGGTTATGGTGTATGGGATACAATTAGACTTATGGGTATTTGTTGGAGAACAAATACTGGACTGACCCCTATGAGATTTATGTCATGGTCACAATGTCATAATTAAGTCTCATATAGTTATATCACTGGAATCTTTAGACCTGAGGTTATTAGTCTTCCACATGATGAACATTACGTTTGACATATTCAAACGTTATCCCTAACCGGATAGCTATAAAGAATATGATTGGCATAATCGGAATCATGTAGAGAAGAGTAATAAGCCAAGATGGGATTTGTTCCTCGTCAAGAGAGATGTCAAGCTCTGGCCACTCGATGAATGGTATTGATGAAATGTATGGCCGTGCTCAAATAATATTTGTATTATCAATACATTCGGGAGCGAGAAAGCATTGAACAAATGTAAGTTGACCATTGAACATGGCTTACGTTCAATAGACATCGTGTAACAAAGAGATTGTGTTATGTTTTATTTTAGAAAACTTTGGAGTTCAAAGTTATACTAATTGGGTAGTCATAATGGCTTGCTAAAGTCCGCTTATGACTTACGAGGTTTGAATGGTTCGGACTCGTTGCCAACTTAGTATAATCCTATTGGGTCACACACGCAGAACGGATAATTCAAAGGAGCGAAAAACGAAGTAAAACGGATCCTGCCTAAAGGATCCGTACGGCTGAATCTGGAAGCTTCCAGAAACATCCGTACGGATGGTTTTGCCGGCAGAATCAGTTTTTAGGAAAACTCTTGTTGGACAAGAAAAACCTAATTCCTAAAGGGTTTCTGAAACCCCTAGAATATAAATACAGACTGACAGGAATTGTTCCCTATGTAGTTGATTTGATCAATTCCAAAGTCTTTCTTAGAGAAAGAAATCACACATTATATTCTTGGGTTATTGTGATTGATTAATCTCAATTATCAAGTCACAATAATAATTAGGAGCTTTGAAGAATCGTTCTTCAACTTCGTTGATCAATCCGAAGACCTAGTAGTCAAGTTCAAGAAGGCGTTCTTGAAATCTGTTCGTTGTGTGGATCACCGGTAGAGGGCGTTTGTCTTAACGCTTAATCCAAGTTTTACATAACGATCTACAAGGGTTAGTTTCCTTCATCTTGTTATTATGAATTATTGTTCATAGCGGATCTAGGCTATTGGGTTTTATTCATGTCTATCTTCCGCTGCGCATGATTGCACGAAACCCAACACCCGACCCCGCGGGCCCGGAGTACGCGAGCTGGACGTCGACTTAAACAATAAACTCTAAAATAAAGAAGATAAAAATTTCCTTTTATACCAAAAGATGATAACACAAAGTTTTGAAATCCAACTTGAACAACAAAATATAAACTAGTGTGAGCTCCATAAGCTTACACCCAAAATAATAAAATATACAAATTCTAATGACGTCAAGTTCGGTACAACTATTCCCAAAAGGTTACACATTTATGTAATGTAAACCCACCAATAACAACTTGCCCAAAAAGCTCAACCCTCGCGACGTCCTCCTCGTGATCAGCGAGTCTAATCCTTTCCTCCTGGGGGGGGGGTTAAGGAAAAACAAAGGTAAAAGAAAGGGGGTGAGATAAATCTCAATAAGTTACTAATGCAACTACATGACATGCTATGATGCAATAAGCAATAAACAATAATAAATATAACTTAGCACATAGCATTTATCAACTAACAGATAGCAGCGGAAATAAACAAGTAACAAAGGATATTAGCCAAGGTTTTCCAACTGATAGAACCAAATAAAGGTTGCTGCGCAGCTTCAATAATCAACAATCAACATCTTCATAGTGGCATGAAAGCTGAAGAGAAAACCCCCGGTACCGGAACCAATAACAAAGTAACGTGCCACAAAGGGCGGGAGCCATGCCACAAAGTCATGCTCCAAAACGTGTAGCAAGAATACTCACAAAAGGAGCTAGCTCATCCCATCCAAGGCCAATCTGGATGGGGAAAGAAGGACCAATGGGCGATGCTATACTGGACTTGGCTTGTGCCATTATAGCATTATCCATTGCCTGACTCGATACACAAATAACCAGCTGGACTTTCAAATGAAAGCTAAGTAATAAACACTAGCTTAAATAAACCACCACTGATTCCAAAGTAGGGAATCCTTATCAAGAAGTCACCAAAAAAGTGAAATGAACCAACAACACACAATTAAAGTGTTCCAATGATCTCAACAATGATAACACAATTCCCATATCACATTTAATCACAAAGGATCCAGTTAACTCAAGTACACAACCAAAACTATTCACTCATCTCGAAGAGCTCGAGGAGAGATTTAAAACGATAGCTTATATACCTAAAACGGAGTCCGGATGAGGGAGTTATGAACTATCGAAGATTGTCTACAAAAGGTACAAGAGGATGAAGCTCAGGACTTGTACAGCGGAGGGGGCGCACGCCCGCGCAGAAAGGGTGGGCGCCCCCTAAGGATCAGAAGGTTCTTGACACAAAGTCCAGAGGAGGGTGCGCGCGCTCACGAGAAAAGGGTGCGCACGCCCTATGGCATCAGAAGGTTTTGAATTGCTGAAACAAAGAGGGAATGCACGCCCCCCAGAACATGGTGCGCGCGCCCTTCATCATCAGAAGGTTTTGTTTGCAAAAGTGAATAAGGGTGCGCACGCCTCCCCTGAGAGGGTGCGCGCGCCCCCTTGCCCGGAGGGGCAAATTCCGGCCAAAATTCTGTGTTTCTTCCATTTTCAACCCAATTCTTCACCATTTCAAGCTAACTCAAGACTAACACTACCAATATAAACTAAAGTACCCATACCACTTGGAAGCTAAAAGAACTCCTAGAACATCATCTAGAAAACCTCAATCAAGGATGATTCAAATACCAAATTTTCACAAAAATGAACAAAATGTAAATCATTCCCAAATCCACCCAAGATGCAATAAATAGCATTCATCTCATCAAATAAGCATGGAGTAGCATTTCTAGCATAAAAATGGGGGAAAAGTAACTTACCCGGATTTCTCAAAGTTGACGGAACTCGAATATTCTTAGCTCCCTACGATCCTATCGACGATCCAAGCACATTTCATACAATGAGCACTAAGAAAAGATGAGAGGAAGAGGATGAAAATGAAGAGAGAAGGGAGAGAGAAATATTACCTTTCTTGGAGAGAGAGAGAGAGAGAGTTGCTGGGAATGGAGTAGGGTGAGGGAGAGGTGAGGGAGAAGAGAGGGAGTAGGGAGAATTATTTTGAAAAAACTTACACTTAGACCCCTCCTCTACTAACCACACAACTCTAATACTTCCTACTAACAACTAAGACCAAATAATACTACACTAGCACAAATGGCCCAAATAAAATGCTTACATAATTTATTATGGAACATAAAATGCACACATAAATATTTAAATAAATAAATAAATAATTAAATAAATGATTAAGAAATTAAATAATAAATAATCATTTATTACTAAGAAAATAGAGACGGGTTTTCGGGTCGTGACATGCAATCCGCCTTGACTTTGAGGCCACTGAAAATATTGCCGAGTACGAAGCTTGCATAGCGGGGCTTGAAGCAGCCTTAGAAAGAAATGTGACCACTAGATGTGTACGGAGATTCACAACTTATAATCTATCAGTCACTCAAGAAATGGAAGGTACAAGATCCTACAATCCAGAAATATAACGACCATCTCCAAGACTTGGTCAAACAGTTCAAAGATGTCACTTTCTACTATCTCCCTAGAGATAAGAACCGCTTGGCAGACTCGCTAGCCATGCTAGCATCACTTGTGAAGATCCCCGAATGGACTGAGGTTAAAACCTTCAAGTCGCGAGGTGGACGACCCCTGCTTATTACTCAATCATAGACCTGCACGACTGCAATGAAGAGTGTGGCCCTGTTTCCGTAAATACCTTAGACGATAAACCTTGGTATTATGATGTATGGCGTTTCGTCCTAGACGGAACATTTCCATCAGACGCATCACCTAAAACCGATGATAGCCCTCAAATGGTTTGCCGCCCAATTCATTATTATAGGTGATCGCCTCTACAAGAAACACCAAGAGCAGTGTCTACTTTATGCCGACGAACACGAAGCCGTAGAAATCATGGACCAAGTCCATCAAGGAGTCTGTGGAACCCACATGAATAGCAATATCCTAGCAAAGAAAGTCATCCGACTAGGGTACTATTGGGCTACAATGGAAGCCGGCTGCACCGACATGGTTAAGAAGTGCCACAAGTTCCAGATACATGCCAACTTGTAACACGCACCACCGTCCATGTTATACCCCATGACATCCCCTTGGCCATTTTCTACATGGGGAATAGACGTCATTGGCAAAGTCTCACTGACAGGTCATAATGGGCACTCATTCGTGTTAGTCGCCGTTGATTACTTCACTAAGTGGATCGAGGCTCAATCCTACAAAGTCTTGAATGCCAGAAAGGTGGCTGAATTCATTAAGACCAATATCATATACCGATACGGGGTACCTAATAAGATGATATCTGATAATTGCTCACACTTTGAGAAGGAATGCGACCAACTACTTGCAGAGTACAAGATAGAGAGACATCAGTCATCACCATACCGACCACAAACCAATGGAGCAGTCAAAGCTGCTAACAAAACCATCGAGACCATCATTAAGAAAATGGCTAAGACTAGCAGAGACTGGCCCGACAAGCTACCTTTTGCACTCTGGGGCTACCGTACCTCAATCCGTACCGCCACCGGTGAGACTCCCTACGCCCTAGCCTATGGGATGGAAGCAGTGCTACCAATCGAATTAGAAGTACCATCACTAAGGGTTCTCCTAGAAAATCAAGTGAACAAAGTCGCATGGTTTGACAGCCGTTATGAACAACTAGCCCTGCTAGATGAACGACGACTTCGAGCCGCCGAGTATATCCAAGCGTATCAACGGAGAATGGCCCGAGCTTTCAATAAGAAAGGCAAGTCCAAAAACATCAAAGAATGGGACCTTGTCCTACATGAACATCGTCCTGGACCATTAAATCCCATGGGAAAGTGGGGACCAAGATGGATAGGCCCTACATAGTCAAGAAAGTTTTATCCGGAGGAGCGGTACAACTCGCAGACCTAGATGGAGATCAACTACCGAAGCCCGTCAACATGGACAAGCTGAAGAAGTATTATTCATAAGTCCGTCCCTTATTTCAAGAAGAAAAGAAAAGAGGAAACCTCGCTAGGTTGAAAACCCGCAAGGGCGGCCTAGGCAAAAATTAGAGCAGAGAGCACGAGAAAAGAAGCCCGCTAGATTGAGAACCTGAAAGGGCGGTCTAGGTAGAAGTCAGGGTGTGCATAAAAAAATAATAATAATAGGGGACAGTCTCGTACGAGACACCTATGTCTCATGCGAGACATGTCAGTCAGCAGACATAATTTTTCTCTTTCATTTACAAGAACTACGATGACCTGAGCTCCTTATTAAATTGATGTAAAAGGAGAATGTAGGCAGCCTTTTTGTCCGGTTTATTCAATAAATAAAATCAAAATCTTGTCTTCTTATTAATTGAATGCATTTCAAGAAAGCAATAATAAAATTTCTAACATGAATACCAACTTGCAAAAGAAAATAAATAAAATACTAAAAATCTAAACATTGGTCTATCTATGGCAATCTCTCGATACTCCTAAGGATCTATTTCTTCCTTGACTTAGTAAGGGCTTGACCGCGATCCACCTTGTCATTCCTCTTCCTCTTGTGCAAAGGTATCTCGAAACCGGGAGGAACATCAAGTTGACTGAACACCGAGGGAGTCAGTCTCGCAAACACATGAGGCCTATCCAGAGCTTGAAATTTACCTGGAAGACCGTTTTCTCTCTTTTCGTAGAAGTCACTATCCAGAAAATCTTGAGTGGCGTCTATTTTGACAATAGAAGGATCCTCCTTAGCTTCCTTCTTCCTCAAATACAAGCTAGGCTCGAATTGGTCCCCCAACAGAGAGCGGCGAATCTCATCAATACCATCGACACTGGGACGGAGTTCTTTCAGAAACCAATCCAAATATTTGTCGAACAAATAGACGCTTCCTCCATCATGATGAAGATTGGTCCAAGGATCCATAGTGGTACCTTGCCCCCAAGTGCGATCCAAGCTCGTAGAGAACTCTGAGTCCATGAAAGAAATGTCTCGAGGCCGTCCCCTAACAAAAAAATGTCCTGCTGTTGACCAAATTGTCGCATTACCCTCCGAGCAAAATAGAAAGAGGAATCCCTCAAACCCGAAAGGCCGACCCTGTCGTATCCAAGGGTATTAGCTACAAACCGCTTCACCTTCTAAAAGGATGGTCACCAAGCAATATCATTAGTCTCCGCTTTAGCAAAAAGAAGAGCCCACTCCTCAATGCTGAGACCCTTCACTAACAGTCTCTGCCTATGGAAAGTATAAGGAGAATACTCGACCGGATAATCCAACAATTTGAAATGTTCTCTGAGCCAAATGGTCAACAATAATGGACTTCCCCGAGCCATAGAGCCAGTTCGGTGTAACTCATCAAAACCATGAAGGGAATCCCCTAAGATAAGAGGAATTATGTTGAAGGCCCATCCTCTAGCTTGCAGAACGATGTCCACGAGCTCTGTGTCCTCCATGCCACACTTTCTCATGAAAAGTACGCTTCGAAATACGCATAATGCCAAGAGGTAGCACTGGGAATCCATACCGTGACCACGAATCACCCGACCTTTAAACCTCCTAGGAAAAGCGTGGAGATCGACATAGCGGTTATGAATATAACTATGCGCCTCGGGAAGGCCGATACTCAATAAGTCCCTAAGGGACTCCGCCGGTACCTTGTCACAATTAGGAACCGCAATCACCCCGGTCAATGGCATATCCAGGATAGCCGCCATCTTCTCTACATTAGGGACCATCTCATTAAGTGAAAAGTTAAAGAGGTGAGTCGATGGATCCCAGAAGCGTGTAACTCCCTTTAAAATGTCCCATTCCGGTTTTAGATTCTTCAAGGTGAAAAGAATCATAAACCCGAACATCTCCACGAATCTCTCTTGGCGAGGTTTATTGAATGAACGAAAGAACGTTGCTAAATCACCCTTGTAGCGTTCTACTAATTCTGAGTCCAAAGAGAACTCATCAACAATTATTGATGAAATGACGGACTTACTTAGGGCCATTGGGAGGAAAAGGTTGAGAATTTTACTCCAAAAGAGAGGTTCCCAGAACTGATTCAAGGCTGCATGGTATTCTAGGATGGACTAGAGGTGTTTATATATAAGTTTGGACACCAAATCCTTGAGTAAAAAGGAGAAATAGCCGCAGATTCAGAGGATGAATCGTACGAGACATCGATGTCTCGTACTAGGCATCTCCCAGTTCAGAACAGCAACAACTCTGCTCAAATCCCAGGTTTCCCTACAAGTCAAAACATGTCTCAATCACCCCAGGAACTCACCTAAAACAGTTCATACATCACATACAAATAGCCCAACGCGAATCCATATCATAAAATTACCCCTTGGTTGACCAACCGATATGAATCAATCCATTTACACAGTCAAAAAATAAAACTAAAATCAACTAATCTATTGTGTGTTAGAGTTAGGAAATAACTGTTGGATAGGTACAAGCCAAAGAAGTAAAAGTTGTCTTCGCCTACGCCGAGGCAATAAGTACATCGTCAACAAAAAGAGGGAATGGGGGATCCTATCTACTCGGCATCAAAAGGAAGGAGACGTCACCATCGCTACGTGATCATTCGTCAGTCCGAGGTCTCTTCCCGCAAGAAGCCAACTCCGCTGTCTGGCGAGCCAATCGACCTAAGAGATCTACAGTCTCTCTCTTCACCCTCTTGGCATAGGCCATGAGTTGGGCAAGTCATCACGCGACCTCTATATACTCAGCAATGGGCACCTGTTGAGAACAAACAAATAGAGATATCAAAATCTTCAGATAAATGATAAACAGATAAATGAAATGGTAGAATGATAAGAAATGACGGAAGAAGGGTCATAAACCATACCATGGTCGCGTCAGCAGGAGGTACGAGTCCCTCAGGCATATCGTACTGTGCGGGAAGATCCTCCGTGCTCTCTATTCCCTCAGCCACGCTGTAGGTAAATGAAGTTGGTCCAAGCTGTGGACGGAAAGGGACATGGACAACTCCCTGAGCTTGAGCCTGATCACCCTCCAGAATCAACCGGGGCATGAGGAGAGAGATAAAGTCCTGATAATCAACCTCCAAGGACATATGGTCAAAAGCATCCTGACCAATAATGAGTTCCCCTCTCTCCTCCTCTGCGATAGCATAAGAGTTAAGCATATGGGCCGGCGGGTCCAAGGGGACAATGACATCGAGTCTGCCACCACCCTGCTGGCGAGAGACTCTCTCTCCTAAATAGAAGCATCCCCCCGCCAAGGCCAATCATCAGCAGCCTTATACCGGCAAACCCGTAGGCATGATCAATGCCTAGACTCCGCCAAGGGAAGAAAGCGACAGCGGACTCAGGGACAGCCTCCCACCTGTCAAATTATAGCAGCATGCGCTCCACCGTCATGTCAGCCCCCTCTGCCTGCTCATCTCGGGTATCCCTATTGCCCCAACGCCATCTCAAAGTATCTGGAAACATAACAGTGTTGTCTCGGAGATCGAAAAAGAAGAGACCAAACATGGCGTAGCCCCAAGCCTGCAAAATGGGAGAAACATAGAAAAGTGTCAAAACTGAATGAGTTACCTAAACAGAAAATAAACTGGGGCTGAAATAAAGGAGGAATACATAAGAAGATGAGTATTGTACTTCCCAGGCATGACTGTAGCCGCCTAAGCCAGCATTCGTCCGATCACGCGAACTCTCATCCATAGCCACATAGCAGTGGGCCAAGCCAGCTAAACCCCAATAGGCATTAGTGACATGTTGCATATCTCTCAGGCAGCTTAACAGAGTAAACAAGGTGGTTGACGCATGATTTGAAAATTGCGTCTCAGAAAGGGCCCACCACAGAAAGCCGCAGACGGCTGCAATACGAGTAGCAGTAAGATGCATCTGGCCGGCATTAACAGCAATATAGGCATCAACCTTGTCCCTCAAAGCCTTCAGAGGGACACCCTTGCCTAGGGTACGCACAGAGAAGCCCAGAAAGTGCCTCATATTGTCCCCGCTAGGAGAGAAATCTGTATCAACCTCAAGTGGCTCACCGATGATGGCAAGCCCAGTAATGGCATGAAAGTCAGTAGGAGTCATGGTGACCTCCCCCCAAGGCATGTGCATGGTGTGAGTATTATCCCACCAACGCTCCTGAATAGCCTGAAGCAGGTGAACGTTCCTCCTCTCACCGACCAGGCCGTCGAAGAAGGGTTTCAACCCGAGATTCTCGATCTTTTCCTTCTTCTCGCCATTGAGAGTTGGCCACCTCTTGGAAACCACTCGCACGCTGCCTCTACAGTTATCAATCACCCTGAATGACTGCAAACAACAAAGTCAAAAGAGACAAATGTCAGAAAAATGGTAAAATCCTCATTTTAGCGTTTTACCCGAAAAATCGTAGAATTGCCTAGAACGCCAGTTAAAATCATGTACTACTATAATACAATGATTTTCAACATCAACAAGGGTGAAATTCCATCGAAAGATCAGCCATGCATGATAAACCCTAGAAACAATGATTCTAGACAAAAAGTCGATAAAAGTCGAACTGCGAAGGTGTTAGTACCCGATCTGAAAATTAGTTTATTAGGGCTTTCCCAAATATACAAGGACTTTATAGGAATTAGAAACCTTGCAAAGACTTGTCCCGGATTCCCAAAATATGTCTCATTATTCTAGAACACCCTAAATATGGTCAAAATATGGTTTCCTTAAACCATGCAGAAACCCTAGCTTAGGAATCACGTCAGCCCGCAACCTTGGCCACGCGGCCAACCTTGCTGCGCCTCCGACCTTGGCCACACGGCCAACATTGTCACCGTCTTCAATCATGGCCAGGTGGCCAACCTTATCCCGGATGATCCTGACCATCAGATCTTCCCCTCAGTTTACTATATAAATCCATTCCATCCCATTGGTTTGGGGATCCCCGAGTTTGAGAGTCTTAAATCCGATTTTGAGAGTTCTTAAACATTATTTTGCTCCCTAATTAAGCATTCAAACACACAAGGAGATCAAGGTTTATTTCTTGACAACATAGGTAAGTTTTCTAACTTTTTCTTCATATTGTTGCATCATTTTTAATGTAGATCTCCTATATTCATGTTCTTACATGTTTATTCATAGTTTCTTCATATGCTTTGCATGTTCATTCATATGTTCATAATATGTTCTTCGCATGTTCTTCGTGTTCGTAGATTAAAACCTTATTTATGCTATATTTAGGGTTGCGATCTTCATAATTACATGTTATTTCATAGCCGATGATGATCTAGGGTTCATCAACCCGAGGATGATCTAGGAACTACTTCTAAACCCTAATCTTTAGGTAATTCCCCCTCATTATGCATGATCCCGATTCTTCTGCCTATTCTAATTCTGTGCGAACTACGCTGACCTGAGCCTCTCACATTGAGAGGAACGTAGGCAATCTTCGGATCCGGTCTAAATCACTAACACACTACAAACACCACATCATGATAGAAAGACCGATCAATTCGGGCAATAGGAGTGATAACGTCTAATATTCTTCTCTTGTTGTAATTTGACCCCCGAACCCACTAAAATGCTTTTTTCAATGTTTTGGCTTTAATTAAAACGGCGTGGCGACTCTCATATTTTTAATGTCGTTATGAACATTCTCTTTTGTAAATAAAAATAATCACAAGATACTTCCCATGCGTCGCTTCATCGGAAAGGGGTATTCACAGTGGCGACTCTGCTGGGGACTGCTTTGAAACTTTTTCAAACTTAGTGGGTCTAACTTTCGTTCACGTCATGATGTTTGCCATGTTTCCACATGCACCACACACTATGCCATGTTTACACATGCACACACTTGCCATGTTTACACATGCACACACCTACCATGTTTACACATGCACACACTTGCCATGTTTACACATGCACACACCTGCCATGTTTACACATGCACACACGTGCCATGTTTACACATGCACACGCTTGCCATGTTTACACATGCACACACCTGCCATGTTTACACATGCACACTTGCCATGTTTTCACGTGCCCCCTACAGTTAAGCCATGTTTACACATGTACCCGCGCACTCCGCCATGTTAATACTTGTACCTTGTACCTTGTACCATGTACCCTTGTTATCTTCGCTTTAGTATTAGGGTCAAACAAAACTCTTCTATGCTCCCTTGTACATTATTATCTCTCTCTCTCTCTCTCTCTCTCTCTCTCTCTCATGCATTGCATTTACATCATCCTAACATTAAAAACTTCTCTCTTTTCTCCCTAAAAAGAATTAGTTTCTTGCCTCACACTACCACTAGTCCGTGTCAGCACTGCACAGGTCCCCATTACCCGGAGTATTCGATGTGCAGAAATTTGTGCGCTACTGTCGCACTCTTTTTGAGTCACTCGTCTATTCCACTCACCGTATACGGTGGGAACCTTTTACCTAACCCATGTCAACCCACACTAGTGTCGGTAACACACCTAGGTTTCGACCGGTTGGTTTGGCTAGCTTTTCCTTAATAGTCAATTAACGTGTTGTCTATGTCGAGTCATCCCCAAGTCAATGATGAATCGAGATCTTTTGAGAGAAAGTGCACAAAAAATTGATTTCCCTACAAGGGACGTGCCATAGTAAGATGAGTGTTTGTTGTCAAGATCTCCGCTCATCGTTAACTTGCGTAGGATGCAACATAGACATCACGTTAAATGCCTTTAAGGAAGGGTTAGTCGTAGGATCCGATGGTTGGTGGAAGTCGCTTGCCCTATAGGACCCTCGCCCAAATTGTCCGTTTGGGGGTGTGCAATGCAGGTGAAAAACGAGGGGTCTATAGACGTAGTGATGGCCTCCACTAATCGTAGTCTTCTAACTAGTTGCGAAAAAGGGGTACCCCTTCCAACCAATTAGGATGTAAATAATGTATGTTTTTGTAAATTAAAATATACTTTGCATGAGCCTTCCCCCTCTCCTAAAAGCTTCATTGCCCTTCAACCTTTCAGCAAAGCAAGTTTAGATCCGTTCGGGTGGTCGACTACAACGTGAAGCTTCTACTCCGTCCACGTTCTCAGTCTCGTCATCAGCAATGTCAACTCCCACTTCTTCTTCAGCCTCTTCTCCTCCTTCTAGTGCCGCCGAACTCAACACTGAGGCTACCCTCAATGGTATTCCCCCAAGCCTCCAGAACTTTCTCACCGGTCTCGAAGCCAAGATCAAGAATCTCGAGGAAATCAACAAGATTTTGGAAGACCAGAACCAACTGTTGAAGGACCACATTCAGCAAAAGGGGACTAGAATGGTGCCCGATGGTAAGAATTTCATTTATGTCAAGGATGAAGAGGTCAATACCAACTGTCCCTCCAACACCAATGCCACTACCTTCCCACTCCCAAGCTACCGCAATGCTCCACCTCCTTCTCCCTACACCCAACAAGGTTTCACTACCATGAGCAAAAACAAGGCTGTCTATGAACCTTCCCCTGAACTGCTTGGTGGCTACCTCTCTGCTAGCAAACTACCCGCACCCTCATTGCCTCTGAGTATTGGGATGGCCACTGCTACTACTTCCAATACTCCTCCCGTCATTCTGTCAGAATCTATCCCCGACATCTCCAATCACCCTGTGGTCACGGCCATGCAAGAGCAAATGCGCAAGTTGATCGAGACCGTGGATAAGCAAAGTGCACCGACTACCAAGACAATCAACCCTAGCCAAGTGGGGGCTCTCCCCAAAGATTTCAAGATGCCTAAAGTGGCGATGTTTCATGGTGACTCGTGTCCTAAGACTCATTTGGATTGTTATGTGTTGGCCATGAGGGCTCGTGACTGCACCAACGAACAAATGGCTCGCGTATTCCATAGCACTTTGGATGGTATAGCTCTGCGTTGGTTCTTGGGGCTAGAACCAGGGGAAAGGCAAACTTGGGATCAAATTAGTGTCGTTTTCTGTGAGAAGTATCAAGCTAACTTGGATTGGCATGTGAATCGAACGGATCTTGAGAACACTATGCAAAAGCCCGGCGAGGCTATTTATGATTTTTACAATACGTGGAATCATCGGTTGTGCGAGGTCCAATACCCACCAAAAGCAAAGGAACAGAAACAGATATTCTACAAATGTTTATTGCCTGAGATGAAAGCAGCCATCGGCAATGGTTATTTCCCTGACTTGCGGGAAATGGTTGACGCCGGAGTAAGGTACGAAGCAGGGTTCACTGGGATTGTGCCGCCAAAGGAAAGTCTAAAGACCAACAACAACAACTCCTTCCGCTACAAGGCTCCTACTGCGCCTGCGCCTGCGCCTCCTAGGGGTGGAAAGGAGGCCGTCGGCCAAGTGAATATGGTCCAAAATGAGGTCCCGCTAGATGTCCAAGCCATAACAAGGAATGGGGCTCTACAACAGAGGGAGTATTTTGATGATTTTGGTATGCCCATGGGGAAGGTCTTTGACGTGTTACTCAAGAGAGGCCTCATTAAGCCGCTAGAGAATTACCAACCCGCCAACCCAAGAATTGACTTAGATGCATCCAAATTCTGCAAATACCACAAGTACATTGGGCACACGACGGATGGGTGTATCCAATTTAAGCGCGTAGTTCAAGGATTGATCAATGATAAGAAGATTGAGAAGCCGAAGGGTCCCAATGTGTTGAAGAACCCTCTTCCTAACAATGGGGGTGGGGTGAATATGGTGCAAACATGCGAGATCAGTATCCTAGAGATCATGGATGCCTTTGACAAGATAGGGCTCACGATGGTGGATATCTTCATGGTATTGGTGACGTTAGAAATTCTCGAACCATTAGAAGGACACCTCCCCCGCCTTGGTTGCGATTTGTCAAAGTTTTGCCACTACCACAAGTGCACCGGTCACACTACCGAAGAATGCTTTGAACTCAAGAAATCCGTGCAAGAGCTCATCCATAAGGGAGTTGTCGAAGACCCTAGAGATTATGTAGTTAGCAATGTACTCATGGTAGAACTTAGTGAGATCACTGATCCGGCCGAGCCTGTTGTGGCGGACTGTGATGAGATGGGTTGTAATAAAGAACCTTCTTGCTACTTGTTGTCTTTAGAAGAACTAGTTAGTGAAGTCGAATCTCTAGAGGAAGAGAGTCCCAAACCCTCTCAACCTCTTTCTTGGGCCGAAATCTTCGAGGAGGCCGAAAGGACCGAAGTTTCGCCCCCTTGTCGTGACACGCCATTATCTTTGGAGGAGCTACGTGAAGAAGTTTGTCTCCTTACAAGATCCGATCAAGTGTACCAATCCGATCCGAAGGGAGCAAAGAAAATCTTTGGGAAGAACCCGAGCAAGCCGACCTCGAGAATGAAGACCCTATCCTCACCCAACTCAAACAGACCCAAGCCCACATTTGGCTCTGGTCCTTACTTACCTCCTCTCTCGCCCATCGCCTCATGCTTGAGCAAAACCTCGCCGCTACTATGGTCCCGTCAAACACTACCCCAGAGAACGTCGCGCAGATGATTGGGAATATCCATTATGGAAACATCATCACTTTCTCGGAGCTAGACAAGCAAGTGTTCGGAGTTGATCACAGTGAACCCCTGTACATCACTGTAGAAGTGGATGGAAAGAAGATCCCTCGTGTATTCGTTGACAATGGTTCTGCTATTAACATCTTGCCGTCAAGGATGATGGATGTAGTTACTGTCCATAGTGTGGACTTGAGCCCATCTAAGCAAACAATCAAAGCTTATGACTCAACCTGTCGCGCGGTAATAGGCGTTGTCACTCTGCCCATCACAATCGGAACCAAAATCCTACCCACCGAATTCTATGTCATAGACATTCCCACAACCTTCTCACTCCTGCTCGGTCGGCCATGGTTACACCAGTCAGGCGCAGTTCCCTCCTCCTTACACCAATGTGTGAAATTTCAATCTGGTAATGAGGTGACAGTTGTCTACAGTGATTTAGTAACAGCCCAAAGGACGGACACCAAGCGCATTCCTGTTTTACAAATACAGCATGGGGAAGAGGGCCGACTCTTCAATGGCTTCGAAATAGTCGCTCAGGCACAGATCTGCACCATCGACCTCACCAAAACAACGGATAAAGTGGCACCTGTTGTCAAGATACTGCGTAATATGGGCTTCATACCGGGGCTGGGGCTAGGTAAGTGCTTGTAAGGTCCCACACGTCTGGTTAAAGAGATTGATCACCGAGGATTGTTCGGTCTTGGGTATACTCTCACTCCCGAAGACAAAGCAGAACAGAAAAGGATAGAGTTCCTTAAGAAAGTGGGGCTTTCTCATAAAAAGCCTGAGATGCGACCATACCGCCTTTCCCTTAATAGTTACTTCGTTAAGGAGGACGAGGAGTTTTCGTGTTTCGAGTTCACAGAGCCATGGTTTGACCACACCGGTAAGTTGCAGAAAGGGTTCGAGATTTTCAGAGATGTGGAATTCGATCGGTCCAACATGAAGCTGACTTATATGGAATATGACAAAGCCACGGGCAGAGTTAGAACCATCAGGCATGAGTACTCCGCCAAGGTTACAGATGACTTGGCAGATCAACTTGAAGCCGCAACCCTTGACAAGCCGACAGCAGAAACTGCAGAAGCGCCAAGAATGACTGAGACGTGGGACGGCCAATATCTGCTTCAGCATCTGGGTAATCTGGGGCTGGATGACGACATGGTAGACGCTATTGGGGATGAATCAGAGAAGGACGTAGATCCGAGGACATTGGTGGTACCCATGGGGGACAAGCTCAAGAATTGGTGCATCATTGGGGGACCTATAGCTACTCCGGAATTTATGGTGAGGACATTGGGGCTTACTCCTTCTCCTGTCGCCACTCCTGCAGCATCTCCTGTCACTCACCCAAAATCCCCGTCCCCAGAATCTAGTGTTTTACATTTTGAATTTGAGTCTTCCTATAAGTCTGACGACACTACGTCCGAAGACTATGATCTTGTTGCAAACGCTATTTTTCCTTTTGCCATGAATGAAACCCTCGACCTTTCCGAGTATCCCTCTATAGTCACTCTTTTAACTGATAAATTGGCTAATAATCAAACTAATGATATACACTTAGTTAATAATGATTCATTAGAAGAGGCAGACACAGACACATTAAATGATGAATACATTAAAGAAATTTCAGAACAGGTTATTAATCAAAAAGATCTCGAGCCCAAGCTGCCGATAAGGTGTTAACGTGCGTGAATTTGGGAACCGAAGCCGAGCCTAAGGAAACGCAGATTGGAAGCTTCTTCAGCGGAGCCAAAAGGGAAGCACTGATTGAGATACTCAAAGAATATGTGGATGTGTTCGGATGGTCTTATAAAGACATGCTGGGGCTCGACAACTCGATCGTAGAGCACAGAATCCCGACAGCACCAGACGCTAAGCCAGTCAAACAGAAGCTGCGCCGCATTAAGCCGGAATGGTCTTTGCAAGTGAAGGAAGAGATTGAGAAACTACTCCGTGTGGGTTTCATCAGGGTGATCGAGTATCCAACTTGGTTATCAAATTTGGTGACTGTCAGAAAATCCAATGGTAAAGTCAGAGTGTGTGTGGATTTTCAGGATCTCAACAAAGCTACGCCGAAGGATGACTTCCCCCTGCCAAATATCGACATGTTGGTGGACGCGACCGCCCATTATGAGGTCAAGTCATTTGTTGATGGGTTTGCCGGCTATAACCAGATCAAGATGGCCGAGGAGGACCAAGAGAAAACAGCTTTCACCACCCCATGGGGGACTTTTTGCTATACTGTCATGCCGTTTGGGCTAAGGAACGCTGGGGCTACCTACCAACGGGCAGTTACGACTTTATTCCACGATATGATCCACAAGGAGATTGAGGTGTATGTGGATGACATGATTATACACTCAAAAGGGACTGGTGGCCAACACTTGATAGATCTCAGAAAATTCTTCAACAGGTTGAGAGAGCACGCCATGCGTTTGAACCCGGCGAAATGCACCTTTGGAGTTCATAGAGGGAAAGTGTTGGGTTACATGGTCACCGAGAATGGGATCGAAGCCGACCCAGGAAGATTCAAGCCATCCTGGAGATGAAGCCGCCCCGTACCGAGACGGAGATAAAAGGATTCATGGGACACCTGCAATACATCAGTCGGTTTATCAATCAGCTGACCACTATCTGCGAACCAATTTTCAAACTGATGAAGAAAACAGCCAATGTGGAGTGGGATTATAACTGCCAGATAGCCTTCGAGAGGATCAAACAGTATTTGGTGAATACCCCAATCCTGCGCCCGCCGCATAAGGAGAAGCCGTTGCTACTATACTTAACTGTGACAGACACCGCCGTCGGAGCCATGTTAGCGCAAGAAGCCAAAGATTCCCGGATTGAGAATGCAGTTTACTTTGTCAGCCGAAAGTTACAAGGTAGCGAGCTCAATTACTCCGCGCTCGAGAAGACCTACGTAGGCCTAGTATGGGTGGTGACGAAGCTCAAGCACTACATGGTATCCCATCCGATCTTACTAGTCTCGAAAATGGATCCTATCAAGTACCTGTTTGATAAACCCTCCCTTTCTATGAGACTCGCTAAATGGTCAGTGTTCTTGGGAGAGTTCGACATCACTTATGTATCGAGGAAGGCAATCAAGGGGAGGGCAATGGCCGATCAGCTCGCAGACTCTCCAAGCACCGAGACAAGAGGACCCGACCCCGAGTTCCCGGACGACGACATTTTCGAGATTGAGGTCGCAGAAAGGTGGTAACTATTCTTTGACGGGGCTGCAAACAAACGAGGGAATGGAGTCAGACTCCTACTTATTGATCCCAAAGATGAACACACTCCCATAGCCATCAAGCTGAACTTTTCAACAACCAACAACGCCGCTGAGTATGAGGCATGTATAGCCGGACTGGAAGCCGCCCTAGAATGCAACGTGAAAGGGTTAGAAGTATATGGAGACTCTGCTTTGATTATTAACCAAACGGCGAAGAAATGGAAAACTATTGATCCTTGCCTGCAGCGGTACCAAGGTTACATGAATGAGTTGATAACACAGTTCAAAGAAGTCACCTTCCATTTCCTCCCACGAGACAGAAATAGGTTCGCAGATGCTCTAGCTACATTGGCCTCGTTGGTCGAGATTCCCGAAGGAAGGTCCGTGAAGCCATTTAGGGTTGGAAGAAGAGAGAACCCAGCCTATTGCTGCGAAATACGGATCGATGCGGAGGTAAACGGAGACCAATGGTACGCCCAAATCTACAAGTTCCTTAAGCACAGAGAGACGTCTTTTGATGGAGATGTGAAGGCCAAAAGTCTGCAAGCGCTTAAAAGACTGGCGGGCCAATTCGTATTGTTAGACGATACTTTGTACAAGAGACATTACGACGGGCTGTTGCTCTTATGTGTCGACAGTAAGAGAGCTGAAGCAATAATGGACGAAGTACACAACGGTTTGTGTGGACCTCACATGAATGCGAGGATGCTTAGACAGAAGATCACTCGCCTGGGCTTCTATTGGATTACCATAGAGGCGGATTGTATTCAATGGGTTCGACGGTGTCATAAGTGCCAAGTATGCTCCAACATCAACCACATCCCCCCACACGAGTTGTAGAGCTCCACCACGCCTTGGCCATTCGCCACATGGGGTATAGACATCATTGGGAAAATCTCGCCAGCCGGCAGTAACGGTCACGAATTC
The DNA here is from genome assembly GCA_026119855.1 of Campanula takesimana. NCBI lineage: Eukaryota > Viridiplantae > Streptophyta > Magnoliopsida > Asterales > Campanulaceae > Campanula > Campanula takesimana. The sequence goes on from JAOWBW010000140.1 coordinate 2,423,446, forward strand.
GTCCTCGTCGCAGTCGACTACTTCACAAAGTGGGTAGAAGCTCAGTCTTACAAGGTGCTGAATTCCAAGAAGGTGGCACAGTTTATCAAAGAGAACATCATGTGTAGATATGGGGTCCCTAACCTCATTATATCAGACAATGGCAGTCATTTCAAAGCTGAGTGTGCTCGCTTGCTCGCAGAATTCAAGGTCGAACGAAAGAAATCTTCCACGTACTATCCACAGACTAACGGTGCGGTTGAGGCGGCCAACAAGACGATAGAACAGATAATTCGCAAAATGGCTCTGCAAGGACGGGATTGGCCCGAGAAGTTACCATTAGCACTTTGGGGATACAGAACGTCAGTCCGCACTGCTACTGGAGAGACCCCTTACACCTTGACATACGGCATGGAGGCGGTACTCCCTATAGAATTGGAAGTGCCATCATTGAGGATCTTACTCGAAAACCAAGTGAATGAAGTAGAATGGCTCCGGAGTCGCTATGATCGGTTGGCAACGCTCGATGAACGTAGATTGAAGGCCATGGAACATATCCGAGCCTATCAAAGGAGAACGACGAAAGCCTTCAATAAAAGAGTCAAGCCTGTTGACATAAAGGAGGGAGACTTGGTGCTCAAAGCACGCTTGCCCAACAAGTTCAACCCCCTCGGGAAGTGGGCCCCCACTTGGGTAGGTCCGTTTGTAGTACAGAAGATCTTCTCCGGAGGAGCGGTCAGAATGGCAGATTTGGATGGCAACCCGTTCAAGGAACCAGTCAACCTCAGCAAGCTCAGACGCTACTATGACTAGACTCCCCTTCTACAAAAAAAAAAAAAAAATCGCAAAAAGAAGCCCGATAGATTGAAAACCCGCAAAGGGCGGTCTATGCAAAATAAGGGTACGTACAAAGCTCGCTAGACTGAAAACCCGCAAGGGCGGTCTAGGCAAAAGTTAGAGCATCCCCCTCTTCTATCTTCCCTTTCTTAAATAATTCTAGTCTAACTGGAGTGAACTACGGTGACCTGAGCCCCTTAGTCCTATTTGTAAAAGGGGAACGTAGGCAACCTTTCAAAAGGTGCGGTCTAAAAAACAAATAAACATCCAAATCCTGTCACAAAGCAATAAAGATAGAAGTTGTATTTTCTGAAAGCAAAAACTTTTATTTCCATAGTCATTGCATGTTAACACTTATTTGATGAGTCTAAGCTTGACATACTTTTTGAATAAATAACCTATTCTGAAATTTAGACTAAAACGTAAAATAAGACATAAATTAAAACTAATGTGTCTACAATGACTACGGAAGAATGCTCGGAACTACCCCCTTAGAGCCACTTGTGCCCTCGGTCTCCTTCTTCTTGCTTTGTCCACGGCGAACCTTCTTCTTCTTAGGTTTCTCACAAAATCTCCTCTCAAACTCGCTAACACCTTTAGCCTTGCCGATAGGAACCTCTTCGCTTTTCCTCTTCTTGGATGCCCCCACTCCATCTCCATTCCCGTTGCCCACGCTTTTGTTTATCCTCCTCTCATAAGACACAACCTCTTTCACTCTCAATGAAAAACTTGGAGCACAGGATCCCAAAATAGTGCCCCTTAGGGTCTCTAGAGTCTGCTCCGCACGCCCAAGTCTCTCCACATACCACTCCAAATAATCTCGTGACAAGTAGGTGTTGCTAGAGGGGGTGATGAAGGTCCTACGGCTAAAACCGGCCTCGCCCCACATCTGAGAGAGAAGGACCAAAGTACTGTCATCCAACTGAAGTATCCCAAAAGGAAAATCATCTCTCTCCTTGTCCCAACCCTCCGGGGTAGTCTGCACTAAGCCATACTGACGGAGCACTCTAGCGGGGTAGTAAAAGGTAGTCCCAGAGAGTGTCAGAACATTGATCATGTGAAGTCCTACTTGCTTCTCCCTCATAGAGTGAATGTGCCAATGGGGCACCACCCATTGAATGTCATCAGTTACCATCTCTGCCAAATAATGTTCCCAACCTTTGAGAGTCATGCCCTCAAACCGCTCCGCCATCCCCCTAATACGGTGCATCTATGGAGCCACCTTCAGAGAAGCCGCCGGTTTGTTGACGCGAAGCCTCTCTTGCAACCACATAGTCAAGAGCCTATCACTACCACAGGGCATCCCACCATAAGCCGCGAGATGGGGAATCCCACAGAGCATCTCTCCAAGGATAGCCGACACAATGTCATAGCCTAGACGAGCGGAATTTACCATGCCCAAGCACCCTTCACTGGCAAACCCAACCTCAGAGGGGAAGGAATAGAGGCAAACAAGCATAGTGAAAGATGGTCCAAAGAACGGTCAGAAGCCACGTCCATGTGTATAAAGTGTTGTGGCATCCAAGAAAGGTCAACATAGCCTCCCCTAGCATACCTATCAAAGTCCTCCACGGACACGCCAAAGGTCATCAACTTGTCCCTCAAGCAAACAAAGTCAAAAGGCAAGGCAACTTTACCCCTCCCTTCGTAGCCGCAAAGCGCTACAATGTCCTCATATGTGGGTGTCATCTCGTTGAATGAAAAATTGAAGACATGGAGGGCATCATTCCAAAATTTCCCACGGGCTTGCAAAAGGTTGGTATTGGAGTTCATGTGCAAAAGTGACCATAGACACTTTATCCCATACCGTTCATCAAGTTTCCTACGACTAGAACCAGAAAGTTTGGCAACCCACTTCTCCAAAGAGGTTATAAAGACTTTTTTCTCAAGACTTGTGATCCTAGCCTCATGATCCATGGCAAAGAGCAACCAAATTGGTGATTGGAACTCTAAATTTCTCAAAAAAAAAGTGGCTGGTACGAATTCTAAGGCAACACAAACTCCCCTTAAATAGTACACAAACTCCAATTTTTGCCAGGAAAAGGAAAACCAGAGTCGGCGGCAGACTTGGCCACGCGGCCACAATTGTCCTCGGCCACGCGGCCACTATTGCTCTTGGCCAGGCGGCCGACTTTGCCTTGGCCACGCGGCCACTCTTGCCCCCATGCAGAAATCGCAGATCGTTACTCCCACTCCGCAACGGATCCATGCAAACAACGTACCTGTCCCTCCCCGAGGCTCATGCATTGTATAAAAATTAGGAGCATTGTAAAATAATTAGTTTGTACAGATAGGTTATCACAAAATCATTCTCATTTTAGTTCATAAATATATTTACATGCATGTTAAATGTTTGTCCAGTACATATTTGTCTCTACTAGTTAACAGTGTAGGAAATAAAGATGGAAAGATGGGCCCCGCCTAATCAGAATCCTCCTCCGTGGCGTCTCCACGCCGCGCTAAAGCTCGAGAGCTACCGGCACCCGAACTCCGACCCCGGACCGCCCGTCCACTAGTGTGAGAAGAACCCGACCCGTTCGGAGACCGCTCACGATGCTGGGGTGACGCAACGTCGTCTCTCTGACAAGTACATGAATGGTACGCCTCCCTCAGTAAGCGAATCAACACATTCTCCCGCCGAGCTGAACGGATATATGCCTCCCGAGTCACCTGAAAGAGGCCCAAAGGCAGAGATTGTGATACAGAATGAAATAAGTGTGTGCGAACATGACTAATATAAAGCACAGAGCCGTACCCCAACGTCGGGCGGAGGAATGAATGTCTCCTCAACAAGATCTGCATCAGTCAGCTCCAAGCTAAGCTCCACCTCCCGGCCGCCCCTCATCACTCTCACGCTACTTGAGCGAAGGGGCATGTCAACCAAAGGCCGACTCCGACCAACATACCGGGCCGAACTCGATCCCTCTCCCGATAACATCCTAGCCCGAACCTGAGGGCCGATCAACCGTGTCCGTACGTAGCCGGCATAGTCGTCACTCCCCCTGTAATGCTCTGCCGGAGTGGGAGCCAAGAAAGTTGCCAACCTCGAAGGATGGAGCATATCCCGAGGAGGGTCATAAGGAGCCCACGGTAACGCACTGGCCCTATGCTGACGAACCACCTTTTCTCTGAGATACATGGCCTCCCCGGTGAGACCCACAAGCAGAACCCTAGAAGCGGTCAACTCCACTACATAGGGACCCACCGAAGCCTCATTAGCCGGACTCCATGGGTAAAACCTGACCCCGACAGGCTCAGACATCACAAAAGCCCTCCTCAGATCGGCGGCATCCACCGTCTTCCTATCCCGATTTCTGCGGGGAGGAGCCCTGTTGCTCTTGCACCAGTACGACATGACAGGGACAACCTTGTTGGCACTCATCACCAACTGAAAAGGGGCGACACCAAAGATCTCGTACACCCAAGCCTGTGCATGCAATGAAAGAGACATTCCAGACAAAAAGATAGAGCAGAAATCTCAACAAGTGAAAAGAAGGGTAGTCAAGAGCATACCTCAAAGGCGAACTGAAACCCGTCAAAGGCCGACGAGCTAGCCCTTGAGCAATGATCCAATGCCCGGTAAATCTCAGCCAAACCAGCTCTGCCCCAAGAAATCCCACCGACTTGGTCCAAGTCCACAAAAGCCCCTAGCAGTGAGTACCTGCAGACAGTAGCCCCACTGGGAAACAAGATCTCTGAAAAGCTGTACCATAAGAACAGCCGGACCAAGCAATCCAAGTCATACTCTCCCCTACCGAAGGCCTTAATAGCCATCTCCACCAAACGGTTCACCTTCCCGGCCTCCACTCCATAACCTTTGACACCTCCTCCCAGATCAGTGTCAACTCCCAACAGAGCCTGCCTATAGTCCCGCCGCTCCGCCAAGCTCTCATCAAAAGGCAAAGGGGTAGCAGTGAACCTCAACCCCGTGATAGTCGCAAAATCTGTCAGCGTGATGGTAACCTCTTCCCAACTGAAGTGAAAAGTATGGGTGGTAACCTCTATCATCGCCGCCACCTTCAGAGTGCCCCCAACCGTACGGACACTATCGAAGAATGGGCCAAACCCCATAGCCTCGATCCGAGCACGCAAACCGCCCGGTCCCTCCGACAGAGACGCCCACAGTTTGCCCACAGTCACTGTGGACCCACGAGCCTTGATCCTCTGCAGGTAAACACAGCACAGGTATGTTACACTCCTAGCAATTTACATTTCTAGCAATCTACATTTCTAGCAAATTACGATTCTAGCAATATATATTTTGTACAAAAGTGCGAAAAATGTGAAAATGAGAGGAGCGAAAATTTAAAATCTACCTCTCGTGTCTCCGGAAGGCCCATCGACCAGTGACGCTCCGAGTCGATGTAGAAATCATAGTCTTGATCAAATGTTGACCGAAGAAGGCCGTCGCAAAAGTTCTGAGTCGCCGCTCGTGGTCTCAAACCGCCCCGTGGTATCAAGGGCCCCGCTTCAAAACCCGCTCCTGGGTCAGCCCCTACATTTCCCTCACCTTGAGGATCGCCATGCCACTGTTATTGTTCTTGTTGTGGAGGCACATATCCACCTTGGCCCGGAAAACCCCCAAACAAGGCCTCATTGATCCAGTCCGCCATTTTATCTGAAGTATTCAAAACGAAATCCTCAAAAAAAATATCAAATCCTAGCTTTTTCTCTCTAAAACTCAATTTTCTCTCTCTAACTCGGCAACAATAGAGGAGGGAGAAGAGGGAAGAAGAAGGAAGAAGGAGAAGAGGGGGGTTTCTGGTGATACGACCAAGGAGTCAGCCCGCACGCGATCTTGGCCACGCAGCCACCTCTGTCCTCGCGATCCCAGCCGTTAGATCAGCAATCCGCGTGAAGGAGATCCGACCATTCAGCGTCCTTGGCTACGCGGCCACTATTGCAATTCAGTGACCTTGGCCACGCGGCCAACCTTGTCCTTTTAGACAAAATCTCATTTTTACCCCTAATCTTTTTCTCTTCGTTCATTTTAGGCGCCCCTAGCCTATTTTTGACCTTGAAATTTTGACCTTAAAATTTCCATTTTTCTTTCCCATCTTCACCGCGATGGTCGGAACCCGTCCGTTTCTACCTCGTGTGTGCCCCAAATATTTACTTAGGATTCACATGATTGCAAAGACTCTTTCGCCTCTATGTCATGCGGATCCTAGATCGATCGTGGTTGGCAGAGACCCGTTCGTCTCTAATTGCGAGAGATCCAGCATCTATTATTTTAGCGCGATCGGCAGGAACCTGTCCGTTCTGATTGCGTTTACCCCGGCAGTTACCACTTCCACCTTGAGGCCATTTAGACTCCGTAGTCTTTATTGTCTCATTATCCCCCAATATTTGTTTAGGGTTCATATGATTGTAGAAACCCGTCATCCTCTACGTCATGTGCATCCTAGAACGATCGCGGCCGTTGCGAAAGTTCCAGCATTTATTATTTCCATCTTGGGATTATTTAGACGCTGTAGTCTTTATTGTCCCATTATTCCTCTTACCTCCTTTTCCCAAATGATTTCATTGATTACGAATGTTCGTTCTTCATACAAGATAGTATCCGTAGGATTGTTATCCCCAGCAGGATTCTGATGTCTCGTTTCCCTAACGAATGTTCAGTCTTCATACAGGATAGGGGTCCGTAGGTTTGTTATCCGCAGCAGAAGTTCGATGTCTCGTTTTATCCCCAAAACTCCGAACTACGACCGGCTTGATTCCTCCGAGGATACGTAGGAAGCCTGAAAAGGTTCAGCCACCCGACCGCCTTGGTCATTTCCTATCCCCTATGAACTACGACCGGCTTGATTCCTCCAAGGATACGTAGGAAACCTGAAAAGGTTCAGCCACCCGACCGACATGGTCATCTCTCATCCCCTGCAGTTGCATTTTCCCCGGCAGATGCATTTTCCCGCAGATCAGACTTATCCCCAGCAGAAGATGTTGCTCCCCACCAGTGGACAATCATTCCTAATTTCCCATCAGATCTGAACTACGTTTGGCTTGATTCCCCTGTGGATACGTAGGTCGCCTCCAAGGTTCAGCCGTTCCATCGATCCTTTCATCTGCTTTGCAACTCATGTTCCAGAACGGATCCTTCTTTTATCGTCGACCCTCCATTGCCTTGCAAGAAGCGTCGCTGCGGGGCTACTGTTAGTACCCGATCTGAAAATGAGTTTATTAGGGCTTTCCCAAATATACAAGGACTTTATAGGAATTAGAAACCTTGGAAAGACTTGTCCCGGATTCCCAAAATATGTCTCATTATTCTAGAACACCCTAAATATGGTAAAAATATGGTTTCCTTAAACCATGCAGAAACCCTAGCTTAGGAATCACGTCAGCCCGCAACCTTGGCCACGCGGCCAACCTTGCTGCGCCTCCGACCTTGGCCACGCGGCCAACATTGTCACCGTCTTCAATCATGGCCAGGCGGCCAACCTTGTCCCGGATGATCCTGACCGTCAGATCTTCCCCTCAGTTTACTATATAAATCCATTCCATCCCATTGGTTTGGGGATCCCCGAGTTTGAGAGTCTTAAATCCGATTTTGAGAGTTCTTAAACATTATTTTGCTCCCTAATTAAGCATTCAAACACTCAAGGAGATCAAGGTTTATTTCTTGACAATATAGGTAAGTTTTCTAACTTTTTCTTCATATTCTTGCATCATTTTTAATGTAGATCTCGTATATTCATGTTCTTACATGTTTATTCATAGTTTCTTCATATGCTTTGCATGTTCATTCATATGTTCATAATATGTTCTTCGCATGTTCTTCGTGTTCGTAGATTAAAACCTTATTTATGCTATATTTAGGGTTGCGATCTTCATAATTACATGTTATTTCATAGCCGATGATGATCTAGGGTTCATCAACCAGAGGATGATCTAGGAACTACTTCTAAACCCTAATATTTAGGTAATTCCCTCCTCATTATGCATGATCCCGATTCTTCTGCCTATTCTAATTATGTGCGAACTACGCTGACCTGAGCTTCTCACATTGAGAGGAACGTAGGCAATCTTCGGATCCGGTCTAAATCAATAACACACTACTAACACCACATCATGATAGAAAGACCGATCAATTCGGGCAATAGGAGTGATAACGTCCAATATTCTTCTCTTGTTGTAATTTGACCCCCAAACCCACTAAAATGCTTTTTTCAATGTTTTGGCTTTAATTAAAACGGCGTGGCGACTCTCATATTTTTAATGTCGTTGTGAATGTTCCCTTTTGTAAATAAAAATAATCACAAGATACTTCCCATGCGTCGCTTCATCGGAAAGGGGTATTCACAGAAGGCACCAAATTAAGACATGCAACAACAAAATTGACATGGAAACTCAGTCAAAGGAAGAGATCCTTACCCGCCTCGTCCGAACGGCGTGGGAGATATGATCATCGGGAAACGGGCACAACTCATCCGTAGCCCACACTTTGCCTCTCATGTGCCTACCGAAGAGGTGTTCCCTATGAGAACGATTTGCACTGGCCATTTGAAAGGGTTGGGGATTACCAGAACTTTGTGAAAACAAATATTTTTGAGTGGAAGAATCGCCTAGGGTTGATAATTCCCGAAATGAAATAAGAAAAGTGATTTGAAAATCATCTTCAGTGCCTCTGTTATGCGTAAAAACATAGAAGTATCGTACGAGACATCGATATCTCGTATGAGAGATCCCCAGAAAAATCTCAAAAAACCATGTTTTCTTGGGAAATTCCAAAAAAGCCCTGCTTTTAACAGAAAGGTCAGAAAAAGCCCTGCTTTTGACTGAAAGGTCGAATCTGAACCCGGTTCAAGATGGAACATTGAGTCGTCAACAAATGGATATTTTCAGAATTGGAACAAGCAAAGTTGTTTCTCAGTACGAATTTATTCTCACCGCGCATCCAAGATCATGGGTGAGCAACGAAATCTGCATCAGCAAACTTTAAATCCTATGACTGCCATCAAGACGTAGGTTAATGGCACAGGATTTACAACCGGGTATCCCACGACTGTTATCAAGACGTAAGTTAATAACAAAATATCCCACCATTCAGAGTCCCATAATTGTCATCAAGGTGTAAGCTAATGGCATAGGATTCACATTTTGACGGAAAGGCAGTCTAGTTAAAAGGGGAAGCAAGGTCCAAGTAATTGGCGTCTCTAAATCCGGGTATCCCATGACTGTTATCAAGACGTAAGTTAATAACACAGGATCCCACCATTTAGAATCCCACAATTGCCATCGAGACGTATGTTAATGGCATAGGATTCACTATTCCAGCGAATAAGGCAACCTCATTGGAAGGAGAAGCAAGGATCCAAGTAATTGGTGTCTCCAAACCCAGAGTCCGATAATTGTTATCAAGACATATGTTAATAATATAGGATTCACATTTTCCGGCGAATAAGGCAACCTCATTGGAAGGAGAAGCAAGGTCCGGGTAACTGGCGTCTCCAAAATCGAAGACGGTTCGTCATCAACAACAGGGCATGTTCAAAATTGGGGTTAAAGAGATTGATTCCTCAGTATGGATTGCAACTGGAGACGGTTTATCATCAACAAAAAGGAGTATATTCAGAATTGGGTTAAGGCCATTGATTCCTCAGTATGGGTACTCTCTAAACTCTAAAGCTTTACTTATCGCAGGTATTGTTTTAAAAAAAATGATTTTCAATTAAACCTCAGTTTTTGCGTGTTTTTAGAGTCGAACTACGTTTGGTCTGATTTCCTTCTGAGGAATACGTAGGCAGCTTTTTAGCACGACCATACCCCTAGTTCAAAATGGCGTCTTTTCTATCGACGACGTTACTTCATCCATAAGTATCGTCGCCGAGGGGCTCTGTAGACACCCCATTTTGGATGTTCATCCATAGTCACACTACTTCTGTGTCTCGCCTTTGATTTGGGTCGAAACTCGTTAAGTTGGACCTGTTTTGTTAAGTTTATGACTGACTCCGTTAGTCGGGGGCCAAAATGAACATTAAAACTACTGCAGAGGGCAAAGAGTGAATTCCAGCGCTGAGAAGCCTCTTACGAGACATTGATGTCTCGTACGAGACATCCCCCTTGACAGTCGGATTTTTGGTCAATTTCTTGTTGATCTTAACCCCTTTTCTTGGAAAACACTTAAGCAGTCCGGGAAAACCTAATGGAGGATCCTAGATTCCAAAAATACCTCTGTGAATCAAGTCTTGGATTCCCACCACAACTTACCTTCTTGGCCAAAACCCTAGGTCCAATACCCCTATAAATATAGAGCTTCTTGAACCAGAAAAAGGGTAGACTCCTTATTCACCCAAGAACCACTCCAAATCTGATCAAAAGGTTCTCATAATCAGGCCCTCTTCCTTACCCACGAAATTCAAACCCTCACCACACCATTCAAGTAAAATTCATTGGAGATTCAAGGCCTTTAGTCAAGGCCATCCATAGGATTCTTGAAGAACACTTAGGTAAAACTCATTGTTTTCTAGCTTCTCATCTCCTTCTTTATCTTTAAAGTAGTGTGATTCCATCAAAAGGATCAGCCTAGAGCCTCTCCAATTCATGGAGATGGTCTCGAAGCACTTGATCCGACATCCCAAATAAATAAGCATTTATTTATTTGTTTGTTTTCCTTTTGCGTACATTTTGCATGATTTTGAAACGATGATGATGATTTCTTAGTAAGACCAATCCTAGATTGGGTGAATTGGGTGCTCCTTGACCTTCCCAATTCATAACTTAACCCCTGAATCCAGATATCTCGGTCCGTGTTCCGATAATAACATGGTGGCGACTCTCAATTAAAAAGGTAAATCAAAGGACGAAAACTGCCTCGAGAACAATCAAAAAACCCGTGCGCAAACAGCTGCCAAGCCATACGGCTCCCCTTTTTTGCAAATCTGTTTCTAACAACTTCCTACAGGTTCTTGGTATTCATAGCATGTTTAAATGTTATAGATATGCTCTGTTTGTGTTTATTTCATTCTTAAATACTGTTACTATGAATTGTCGTGCTAGTAGACTTATCTCGTGCATTGCATTTCATTATAAAATACGTAATCAAATGTCACACTACGACTAGTCCGTGTCACACTACACACCCTACTCCGAATACTCCATTGAGTGCACAGATTTTGGTGATCATGTCACCTCTATCTTCGTGGCACCCGGGCTATCTAACTCACCGTGTCGCTTGCGATCGGTAGAAGTTAAACCTTATCCGTGTCTAAACCATGCACTTTGATCGAGTTTAAGAACACTTATCAAAAAAGTAATCTTAACCTCACTAAAATAATTCATCATGCTGTATGAGTCTACCTTAGATCAACTCTAGTCAACCTTCGACCCATCTAGGTCAACCCATCATCTCGACCCGTCTAGGTCAACCCGTCAACCTTCGACCCATCTAGGTCAACCCATCATCTAGACCCGTCTAGGTCAACCCATCATCTCGACCCGTCTAGGTCAACCCGTGATCTCGACCCGTCTAGGTCAACCCGTGATCTCGACCCGTCTAGGTCAACCCATCATCTCGACCCGTCTAGGTCAACCCGTCACCTTGACCCCACCTTTAGTCAAGCTAGCCAATCTTAAATGACCTACCTTTTGGTCTACCCATGTCAAACCTTACCCGGCTTTAAGTAAAAAAGCCACCTTACCTAGGGTCCCTCCACCTATACCTAACTGAGGACCGAGTCATCTCCCCTTACTTTTAGACCTCTACAGTCATCTTCTAATACTTATGGTTTTCAAAATCACTGACCTCTTCGGTCACTATCTCACTTGTTTGACTTAACCCAAACTACGGTGACCTGAGCTTCTCATTGTGTGGGACCTCTCCTGCATAGTAAGAGGAACGTAGGCAGCTACCGGCCCGGTCAAACTTTTGGTCTTTTCATTCAAAGAACATTTCAAAAATACAGAGATCGAGTCTTTTTATAAAAATGATTTTATAACGATGCCTTATCATTAATTATGAGTCTAATTTAATTCAAAGACTATGTCGAAGGGATCAACACAGTCACAACCGAAGATATCACACAAGGTCTTGAGACAACTCTCCACCCCAACACCGTTCTCAACGAGCAAATAGCCCACTTTAACGCCATCCTCCATGAGAAAACGGTCCATCTTAACACCGCCCTCAACAAGCAAGCGGCCCACTACGAGACTATCCTCAACAAGCAAGCAGCCCACTATGAGACTATCCTCAATGAGCAAGCAACCCTCTTCTGAACCGTCCTCGATGAACAAGAATCCTTCTTTGAGACTCTTCTCCCCAAGAAAACAGACCGCTTTCAAAAAGTAATGTGCAAGGCTCTAAAGGGAACCAAGGAGCGTCTCCAGTCTGATATCTATGGCATCTATGAGTACCTCAACCACACTCTCCCTCCTGCTCAGTTTCGACATCCATACGCTGCTCAAATGTATGGGCCACCATAGACTCTCCCCTTTGGGATGCCTCCTATAGCTACCCATCAACAAGGAATACCGGTGCCTAAACCACCCTCCAAGTTGGTTCGTGACAAGAAGGATGAGCACGAGTATGATGACTTGGGTATACCATTAGCCAAATGCTTCGAAAGTCTAGTTCAAGCCGGCAAGTTATCTCCTCTCCTCGACTACAAACCAAACTTTGCAAGACAAGACTTGTATCCCTCCAAATATTGCAAGTATCACAAATACATCGAACATGACACCGAGAAGTGCCTCCAACTGAAAAGGAGGATCCAAAGCCTCATTGATAATGGAGTCATCACCCGCCAAAAGAATGCATGGGCGTGAGAAAAGTCCAAGCAAGCAAGAAACTACACCGGGGCTACCTCCTTAAATATATATATATATATATATATATATATATATATATTATATATAAGTCTTTCAGTCTTCGTAGGTTCTAGAGAGTCTTTTAATCAAAGTCCACTTTGGACATTAGTCTTTTATTTTACTCGCAAAAGTCCACTTTGGACTCTAGTTAGATTGTTAAAGTCCACCTCGGACTAGTCAATTTGAGTCTTTAATAAAAGAGTCTTTATTTCTTTTCTCTCTAGACTTGAGACATAATCTTGCATATATACATCAACTCCATGAACATTGTATTAATCTCAATTATCAATTGATTGTTATATCTTTATATGACGAATTAATCCAAACTATATTTGTTAATAAAGACTCATTAAAAGGTAAATGGACCCACAAACCATCATACATAATTAAATAAACAATTAGTCTCAAAATAACAAACGCTTTGATCAATCGAATCGTTTTTGTCGCGACCCCGAACCCCGCGGGCCCGAGATCGCGAGCTGGACGTCGACTTAGAACCAAAACTCTAAAATATAGAAGTTAAAAATTCCATTTTGAACCAAAAGATGATAACACAAGGTTTTACAAATCCAAGTTTAAATCAACAAAGTACATCTAACATAAGCTCCACAGCTTATACCCAAAAGAATAAAATATAAAATTCTTAATGACGTCAATAATGGTAAAACTATCCCCAAAAGGTTATACATTTAAATAATGTAAACCGATCCATAACAACCTGCCCCAAAATCTCAAACCTCTCGACGTCCTCCTCGAACCGCGAATCCTAATCCTTTTCCTCCTGGGGGGGGGGTTAAGGAAAAACAAAGATGAAAATAAACGGGGTGAGATAAAATCTCAGTAAGTTACTAATGCAACTACATGACATGCTAATATGCAATGACCAATAGCAATTAACATAAGACAGATAGCAGCGGAATAATAAGTGACATGCTGTCGAACAGTAACATCCAGTAATCAATCATGTAAATAAACATATAACAACAACTGAGAGGCTCCCTATCGCCAACCGTCCCATACCGGTTGGAAATAACGACCAGCTCATCATGCAACACATAAAGCTGAAATAAACACTAATAAGTGGATACATAGCCAAGGTTTCACCCAACTGAAAGAACCAAATAAAGGTCGTTGCGCAGCTTCAATAATCAACCATCAACATCTTCATAATAGCATGAAAGCTGAAGAGAAATCCCCTGTACCGGAACCAATAACCAAATGAGAGTGTCACAAGGGACAAGAACCATGACACAAAGTCATGCTCGGTAGCTAGATACATTCACAAGGAAGCTAACTTGTCTTTTCCAAGGCCAATCTGGAAAAGGGGTATAGAAGGGGGCAAAACAATGGTCAACATTATAATGGACTTGGCTTTGCCATTATAATCTTTCCCATCGCCCGATGCAACAAATATGCCAGCTGGGCTTCCAAATAAATGCTAAGTAATAAATACTAGCTTAATTAAACAACTTAGGGTTCCAAAGTAGGGAACCACACCAATTAAATCACCATAAAGATGCAAACGATTACTCAAGAAGAGTTCAACAACAATAAACACAACGAGTTTCTCATAAAAGAGCACAACAACGATAAACGGAATTTCTCATAAAGAGCACAACAACAATGATTATTAGAACACGATAATTCCATAAAGAGGAACCATACCAAATACATTCCAAAGATGATACCCACAAGTTACACATAAAGAGCACAACCCAAACGGTCGCTCACAAATAGCACAATGACTATTACCAAAATGACCCTAAACATTTACTCATAAAGATATACTAGGACCATGAACTCAACCATCCCTTACACCTGAAATTCTAAAGTAGGAAATCAGAATGAATACACCTTAAGGTTAATCAAACCGTAAGTACCCAATCGCCAATTCACGCTTTACCTCCGTCCATAACGAACCAACTCTAAACACCCCAAACGAATCCAAAAGGTTACCCTTATTAGAACATGATCACGACCGGACTAAACCCTACATTTTAGTGTTCAATAACAACCCTCTAGGTACTATAGGACATCGCCTAAAACCTAGACCAAGTCTTACTCGAAAATCAATTCGATTGGAACAATCACGAACACATCATAAGATGCCCAAACATATACCAAATGATCATCACAACGATAAGTCAAACCAACAATACCTCAATAAGGTGTCCCAAAATCCCAATTAACACTTAATTAATTTCAAACACAAACTTGATCACAAGGGACCCAATTCTATCACTAGAGTGTACTACAATGTTCACTAAGGTCGCTAGAAGGACACCCAAGACTTAGACCAAAACGCATTCTTCAATCACACAAATTAACAAATGAAAACTTTCAGAAGTTCTGTGCGGCCGCCCACTAGGGACTGTGCGGTCGCCCAAAAATCCATCAAACAAGAACAAAACCTTTCAGATAGATGTGCGGTCGCCCAGCCATTTTTGGGCGGTCGCCCAATCCTCTGGTCTGCCGGAATTCGGGAGGGATGAACTGGGTTCTCCCATTTTTAACCCAAACCAAAACTAAGCCAAAATCGAACACTCTTAACTAGTATATTGATGAACTAAAACAACTTATAGGTCAAAAGAACTCATATAACAACATTTAACAACCAAAATCAAGATTCAAACCCAACATTTATAAAATCACCATTTTTTGACCAAAACTCAAATAAATTCCAAATAAATTCGAAACTCAACCAAACTTTAAATATAACAACTCAAGCATCATATAAACATGAGATGAACACTTTAGCATAAAAATGGGGGAAAAGAAACTTACTTGAAAATAATGAAAGTTGACGGAATTCGAATATTCTTGATTCTACGCGATCCTATCGATGATCTAAACACATTTCGTATAGAGAGAAATGAGAGAAGATGAGGGGAAGATAGCTAAAATGAAGAGAGAAGGAAGAGAGAAATGTTTACCTTTTTCTTGAGGAGAGAGAGAGAGAATACTGAGAATGAGTTTGTGAGGGAGAAGGAGAAGAAGGAAGGGGGTGAAGTTAAAATCGAAGTTACACTTCGGCCCCTTCCCCATCTACTAACACAATACTACGCTCCCTGCTAACAATTAAGACCCAACAATATTACACTAACCCGAATGACTCGAATAAAATGCTAAGCATAATTATTATGAAACATAAAATGCACACATAAATATTTAAATAAATAATAATTTAGATAAATAAATAGGAAAATAAATAAATAAATAATAATTATTTAATACCAATAAAATAGAGCCTAGTTTTCGGGTCGTGACAGTTTTCTTGTTTCAATATACACTCTCTAAACCTACCCTCATACATATGCACCCTCTATATATATTCCCCTCGTGTACACCCACTGTGTGCACCCTCTATATATACACCACTTGTGTGCACCCACTGTGTGCACCCACTATACATACCCTCCTTGTGTACACCCACTGTGTGCACCCTCTATATATACTCCTTGTGTGCACCCACTGTACATACCCTCCTTGTGTACACCCACTGTGTGCACCCTCTATATATCCTCCTCGTGTACACCCACTGTGTACACCCATTAAATACTCCCCATATACACTTCCACTTTCTCATAAAGAAGACGATGACTGCAGAGCTGCTCACCATTAAAGAGGCGCCCTTGCAATCATAGCGGCTGTCCGTTCCCATTGCAACTACAACATGACTATGTTTTGGGGCTGTCTGTCCTCCTCGAAGATATCAACAAAATGCAAGGGTCTATTCAAACCCCCTCCACGAGTTCTACCTCTCAAAGGCGAAAAGCGAACTAGGGGCTTATCTTGCCCAAGCGTTTTATATGTGTATATATATATATATATATATATATATATATATATATATAACTCGCTAGGTCGAAACCCACAATGGGAGGCTTAGGCAAAAATTAGAGCAACCGCACAAAAAAGGAGCCCGCTAGGTTGAAATCCCATAAGGGCAGCCTAGGCAAAAAAAAAAAGTGTGCACTAAGAAATAAATCCAAAACAAAGAAAAATAGAAGGGGCTATCATCATAGAAAAGTAAAAGTCACCTTTTTATTTCACTTCTTATTTTCTATTCTTCTTCCTTTCTTTCCAAAGATGTTCAACAACTACGAGCGAAGCAATCCAAAGCAACAAGTGAAGCAGTCCAAACAATGGAGCAAACCACCACTCATACCGGTATCATCATCAACCGGATCATCCTTAAACTACGCGGACCTGAACCTCTCACACCAAGAGGAACGTAGGCAACCTCATGGTCCGGTCCACAAAATATACAACACACCTCGATCCAACTTTCATTCTTTTCTCTCTTCCCCATACACTATAATTTCTATTCTCTTTCTCAATTAATCAAGGCGTTTATTATTTTGAGACTACTTGTCTAAAGCATAATCATAAGATACGTAACTAATCAACAAGGTCCATTCTCGAGCTATCAAAAGATAATTCTGAATAAAACAATTTTTAAATGTCTCGACAAGTCTTCTGTTTTACAAACTAGGAAAGAGCTAAACACTTAATTTCTGTCAAGCAGGGGCTTCCTTCCTTTTGTACATATATACCCTCAGTTATCAAAGAGTCAAAATGTGAGAACTCCCTCTCTCATTGTCTCTCTTCTCTCACCATAACGAAAAGGCTCCTGCAAGTCATCCATACAATTCTGTCTTTTTATTTATTTTGAGTTGACGGAAATAAAATAAAAAAAGAATAAAAAAAAGATGACGATAAAAGAATATACCCACCTAGATTGAAAACCCGGAAGGGCGGTCTAGAGAAAAAACAGGGTGCGTCTAAAGGAGGTAGCTTTCCTCACCTTATGCCATTACCAAACTGGGGCTGCCCCAACAGAATTGGACCGACTACTGAATCGGACTGACTACCACTGCTCCAACAAGATCACTCTCCACGAAAGGTCATCTCTTCATAAAAGTTCACCACGGTTGACCTTTTTCGAAAGCCCCCACCAAACTGAGGCTGCCCCAACAAAATTGGGCCGATTATGTCACGACCCGAAATCTAGGCTCTATTTTATTAGTAATTAAATGATTATTATTTAATTATTTGCTTATTTATTTATTTATTTATTTAAATTATTATTTATTTAAATATTTATGTGTTATAATATTTATGCCTAGCATTTTAATTGAGTCATTTGGGTTAGTGTGGTATTGTTGAGTCTTAATTGTTAGTTGGGAGTGTAGTTTGTGTGTAGTGTGAGAGAGGGGGCCTAAGTGTAAATCTTTTTAAAACAATTCCCCTACTCCCTCCCTACTCCCCTCACCTTCCTCACCATCTCCCTCACTCTCTCCATTCCTCTCCCAGACAACTCTCTCTCTCTCTCTCTCTCTCCAAGGTAAGCATTTTTCTTCTCTTTACTTCTCTCTTCATTCAAACCTTCTTCCTCTCATTATTATTCATTTCTTAAAACGTGAACATTGTTTAGATCGTCGATAGGATTGCGTAGAATCAAAAAGATTTGAAATCCATCAACTTTGAGAAAATTCAAGTAAGTTACTTTTCCCCCATTTTGATGCTAAATTGTTCATATCATGTTTAGATAATGTTTGATGTGTTATATTTGAAGTTTGGTTGGGTTTTGAATTTGTTTGGAATTTATTTTGGATTTTGATCAAAAATGGTGATTTATGAATGTTGGGTTTGATTCTTGATATTGGTTGATTAAATGTTGTTAAAGGAGTCTTTTTAGACTTATAAGTTGTTTTGGTACATTAGTATATGAGTTGGAAGGTTGGATTTTGGTTGAATGTGTTTGGGTTTGAAAATGGAAGAACCCATGTTGTTCTTCCCGATTTCTGGCAATTCAGATCATTGGGCGGCCGCACAAAAATAGATGGGCGACCGCGCATCTTTCTGAAAGCTTTTGTTCTGGTTTTGAGGCTTTTTGGGCGACCGCACAACCCTCTTTGGGCGGCCGCACAGAACCCCTGAAACTTTACATTTTGTTAATTTGTGAGATTGAAGAACGTGCTTTGGTCTAAGTCTTGGATGTCCTTTTAGTTGACCTTAGTGAACATTGTAGTACACCTTAGTGTTAGAATTGGGTCCTTGTGATCAAATTTGTGTTTGAAATTCATTGATTTTTAATTGGAAATTTGGAGCACCCTTATTGTGTATTGTTGGTTCATGTCATCTTCTTGGTGATTATTTGGCTTGATTCCCTACTTTGGAATCCTTTGTTGTTTATCGTGCTAGTATTTTATTACTTAGCCTTTACGTGAAAACCCAGCTGGTATTTTGTGTGTGTTTGGGCGATGCGAAACATTGTGATGGCACGGCCAAGTCCATTGTGATGTTGACCATTGTTTTGCCCCATTATTACCCTCCTCCAGATTGGCCTTGGATGTGAGAAGAGCTAGCTCCTTTGTGTGCATTTTAGCTTCTTGGAGCATGACTTTGTGGCATGTCTCCCGTCCTTTGTGACACTTCATTGGTTATTGGTTCTGGTACCGGGGTTTTCTCTTCGGCTTTCATGCTATTATGAAGATGATGATTTGTTGATTATTGAAGCTGCGTAGCGATCCTTTATTTGGATGTTCCGGTTTGGAAAACCTTGGCTATATCCTTTGTTATGTGTTTATTTCCGCTGCTATCTGTTATGTGATAACTGCTATGTGCTATCTTTGATTTATTATTGTATATTGCATCATAGCATGTCATGTAGTTGCATTAGTAACTTATTGAGATTTATCTCACCCCCCTTTCTTTTATCTTTGTTTTTCCTTAACCCCCCCCCAGGTGCTAAGGATTAGTCTCGCTGATCACGAGAAAGAGGACGTCGAGTGTGGATCCATTCTTTTGGGGAAGGTTATTATAGGTTGGTTTACATTATGTAAATGTGTAACCATTTTGGGATAGTTGTACCAAACAATGACGTCACTAAGATTTGTATATTTGTATTTTGTTGGGCATAAACTTGTGGAAGTTTATGATAGTTGTAATTAGTTTTTATCAAATTTGGTTTTGTAAAACTTTGGATCATCACCCTTTTGGTATCAAATGGAATTTTAACTTCAGTATTTCTCAGTTTTGGTTTTAGAGTCGACGTCCAGATCGCGGTGCTGGGCCCGCGGGGGGTCCGGGGTCGCGACAGTTGGTATCAGAGCTATGGAATTAGCTCTAAGTATAAGTCTAGGTGGATTAGTATGACCTAGGTGGGTAGTAGTGTGCGGAGTGATTAACGGTTGGTGTCTTATGCAGGTAATTGTTCTCAATGTCTGGAAGAAGAAACAGAGGAGGTACTAGCGGGGCACAGAATCAGAATGATACGAGGGAAGAAGCCCGTGCCATGTTTCAAGGCATGTTTGAGGCGGCCATGAAGGCCATACATGATCAAGGTCCGAGGGTAGAGCAAGCACCACCTCGTTATGGATTGGAGCAATTTCTCAAACTTAAACCGGTTGAATTCAATGGGGAACCCGATGTTCGGAAAGCTGAGTTATGGATTGAGTCTATGGAGAAGATTTATGATGTATTTGGGTGTTCGGATGAGGACAAGGTCCGGTTTTCGGCTTACAAGCTTGTGGGTGCCGCCGAGCATTGGTGGAAAGGTGTAAAGCTACTTGGGATGATACTCGCACGGTGTATGCGTGGGAGTTGTTTGTGCACAAATTCAAGGAGCATTTCATTCCGGTTGTTGATCAAAACCGAAAGGAGATCGAGCTACTCAACTTGGAGCAAGGTGTGTTGTCTATAGCACAATACTCGGCTAAGTTCATAGAATTAGCCCGGTATTGCGACTATTTAGTGAGGACCGAGGAACAAAAGGCTATGAGATTCATTCGGGGATTGAAGACCTCCATCCGTACTCAACTTATTGCTCAACGGATTGTGACATTCCAAGATGCGGTGGACCGAGCCTATCTTATAGAGCAAGATATTGGGGAACATAAGAGGAAGACCGAGGTGGCCAACCCGAGTAAGCAAGGAGCGCTGAGCAAGTCACAACCAAGGATCGATAACCGAGGTAACTTTGGGGGACAATCTCAGTCCCGAGGGCAACAAAACCCAAGGAACCCGGGTACTACTTCCGGGAACCAAGGGAGCCAAATTAGGAGGCTTTGTTCGTATTGTCAAAAGGAAGGTCATTCTGAAGACCGTTGTTGGAAGAAGCAAGGAAGGTGCACCAATTGTGGTCAAATGGGTCACTTTGTAAAAGATTGCCCGAGAGGTAGAGGACAAGCATCCGGGTCAGGAGTTGGTAATAATCAAGGTCAGAAAAGGGATGTTACCGGGAAACCCAAAGTTCAAGGGAAGGTTTATGCCATGAATCAACAACAAGCTACCGATGATCCATCCGTTATTGGAGGTATTGTTTCTGTGTCTAATGTGAGCGCACGAGCGTTAGTAGATCCAGGATCATCTCATTCTTACATTTCTGTGCAATTTGCCTCTATGTTAAATGCTGCATTCGAGTCTTTACCGTACGTGCTAGAGGTGTCGACCCCTATAGGAGAATGCTTGATTTCTGATCGAGTCTTTCGTGCTTGTGATGTGGTTATTTGTGGTCGTGTCCTTTGTGCGGATTTGGTAGTTCTTCCTATCCAAGACTTTGATGTCATTTTGGGTATGGATTGGTTGAGCAAGTTTCATGCTTCTGTTGATTGCCGTAAGAAAACTGTTACTTTTTCTATTCCCGATGTGCCTAAGTTTGTGTTTGAGGCTAGTCCTCTGAGTAGAAAGGTTCGCTTAATTTCTTTTATGAAAGCGAGAAAATTATTGCATAGTGGTTGTGAGGGGTATTTGGCTAGTGTTCTTGATACTAGGAAAGAATCCCCTAGTTTGGATAGTGTTCGGGTAGTTCGGGAATTTCCCGATGTTTTCTCTACCGAGTATGTTATGCCTCCCGATCGTGAGATTGAGTTTTGTATAGATCTTTTGCCGGGTACGGCTCCAATTTCGAAAGCACCTTATAGGTTAGCTCCCGCAGAATTGAAGGAATTAAAGGTTCAGTTGCAAGAGTTGCTGGATCGAGGGTTTATCCGCCCTAGTGTTTCCCCTTGGGGAGCACCGGTTTTGTTTGTGCGGAAGAAAGATGGTTCGTTGAGACTGTGTATAGATTACCGGAAGTTGAATCAGGTTACGGTGAAGAATAAGTATCCTCTACCGCACATTGATGATTTATTTGATCAGCTTCAAGGGTCCGTGGTTTTCTCTAAACTTGATTTGAGGAGTGGGTACCATCAGTTTAAGGTTCGATCGGAGGATATTCCGAAGACTGCTTTTCGCACTCGGTATGGTCATTACGAGTTCTTGGTTATGCCGTTTGGGTTGACTAACGCGCCGGCAGTATTTATGGATTTGATGAACCGGATTTTCCATCCTTATCTTGATTCGTTCGTGGTGGTTTTCATCGACGACATTCTTGTTTATTCGAAATCTCGAGATGAGCACGAGCAGCACTTGAGGACAATTTTATCCGTTCTTGCGAGGGAGAAATTATTTGCGAAGTTTAGTAAATGCGAATTTTGGCTCGAGAAGGTGTCATTTCTGGGTCATGTTATTTTGAAAGACGGTATTTCGGTGGATCCTTCAAAGATTGAAGCTATAGTGGATTGGAAGATACCCGAGTCAGTGACCGAGATTCGTAGTTTTCTGGGTTTAGCCGGTTATTACCGAAGGTTTATTGAAGGGTTTTCGAGGATTGCTACTCCGATGACTCAGTTGACCCGGAAGAACGTTCCGTTTGTGTGGACCGAGAAATGTGGCAAGAGTTTTGAGGAATTGAAGAAGAGGTTGACTACCGCACCGATCTTGACTTTGCCTAATGGGAGCGATGGCCTAGTGATTTATAGTGATGCTTCGAAAGAGGGTTTGGGTTATGTGTTGATGCAGAATGGGAAAGTAATTGCGTATGCTTCGAGGAAGTTGACCCCTAGTGAGCAGAATTACCCGACTCATGATATGGAGTTAGCGGCTATTGTATTTGCGTTGCACAAGTGGAAGCACTACCTTTACGGGGCGAAGTTTGAGATTTTTACGGATCACAAGAGTTTGAAATACCTTTTCTCCCAGAAAGAGTTGAACAACCGACAGCGCCGATGGATGGAATTGTTGAAGGATTATGATTGTACGATTTCTTATCACCCGGGAAAGGCGAATGTGGTAGCCGATGCGATTAGTAGAAAATCTTATGTGGCTTCGATGATGGTTCGAGAATGGAAAATGCTTGAGGATGTTCGAGATTGGTCTCCTCGTGAATCGAGACATGGGGCTATTTTGCGAATATTAGGGTGTCTCCGACCCTAATTCAGAGGATAAAGGAAGCTCAGAAAGAAGATCCCGAGTTGGTGAAGATAATGGGTAAACTGAAAGAGAAGAACTTCGAGGATTTTTCTATTAGCTCGAGTGGAGTGTTGACTTTTCGTGGTCCTTTGTGTGTTCCGGATGTTGATGGAATTAAACAGAGAGTTCTTGATGAGGGCCACAAATCGAGGTATACTATTCATCCGGGTAGTACGAAGATGTATCAGGATTTGAAGCAACAATTTTGGTGGATTAATATGAAAAGGGAAATAGCCGAGTATGTTTCGAGGTGTTTAACGTGTCAGCAGGTCAAAGCCGAGCATCAGAGACCCGCGAGATTACTTCAGCCGTTAGAGATTCCCGAGTGGAAATGGGAGCATGTGACTATGGATTTCGTTACGGGACTACCTCGTACCCGTAGGAAGTATGACAGTGTTTGGGTAATAGTGGATAGATTGACCAAGAGTGCCCATTTCTTGCCTATTGACATTAGGTATTCGATGGAGAAGCTTGCGACCCTTTATATCAATGAGATCGTTAGATTGCATGGGGTTCCGGTTAGCATCGTGTCAGATCGAGACCCGAGGTTTACTTCTAGATTCTGGAAGGCGTTTCAGGAAGCTTTGGGTACAGATTTGCGATTTAGTACGGCTTTTCATCCTCAAACCGACGGTCAATCCGAGAGGACTATTCAGATTCTTGAGGATATGTTGCGAGCGTGTTCGATAGACTTTTCTGATTCTTGGGATTCGCACCTACCGTTAGTGGAGTTCTCTTACAACAACAGTTATCAGGTTAGTATCGAGATGGCACCGTATGAGGCCTTGTATGGAAGGAGATGTAGATCGCCTATTTGTTGGGATGAGGTCGGTGAAGCGAAGGTTTTGGGTATTGATTTGCTTCGGGATTCAGTTGAAAGGGTTAGAGTTATCCGCGATAGATTGAAAACAGCCCAGAGTCGACATAAGAGCTATGCAGATAACCGAAGGCGAGATCTTAGTTTTCAGACCGGTGATTTGGTATTCTTGAAGGTATCTCTGAAGGTGGGTATCCGTCGTTTTGGGAAGAAAGGCAAGTTGGCTCCGAGGTTTATTGGTCCGTTTGAGATTTTGGGAAAGGTGGGACTTCTAGCGTATCGTCTTGTGTTACCGCCATCCTTAGACCGGTTGCACAACGTTTTCCACGTTTCTATGCTTCGGAAGTACGTTCATGATCCGTCTCACGTGTTGCCGAGGATACCGGAGGATATTGAGCCCGATATGTCTTATGAGGAACGACCGGTTCGGATTCTTGATTCTAAAGTCCAAGAGTTGAGGAATAAGAGCATTGCGTTGGTTAGAGTCCTTTGGAGAAATCATAATGTCGAGGAGTCGACTTGGGAGCTTCGTGACGAGATCGAGAGGAAATTTCCGCGGCTTTTTGTTTAAGGTGAGTCTCGTTAAAAATTCGGGTCGAATTTTCTTTAAGGGGGAGTGAATGTCACGACCCGAAATCTAGGCTCTATTTTATTAGTAATTAAATGATTATTATTTAATTATTTGCTTATTTATTTATTTAAATTATTATTTATTTAAATATTTATGTGTTATAATATTTATGCCTAGCATTTTAATTGAGTCATTTGGGTTAGTGTGGTATTGTTGAGTCTTAATTGTTAGTTGGGAGTGTAGTTTGTGTGTAGTGTGAGAGAGGGGGCCTAAGTGTAAATCTTTTTAAAACAATTCCCCTACTCCCTCCCTACTCCCCTCACCTTCCTCACCATCTCCCTCACTCTCTCCATTCCTCTCCCAGACAACTCTCTCTCTCTCTCTCCAAGGTAAGCATTTTTCTTCTCTTTACTTCTCTCTTCATTCAAACCTTCTTCCTCTCATTATTATTCATTTCTTAAAACGTGAACATTGTTTAGATCGTCGATAGGATCGCGTAGAATCAAAAAGATTTGAAATCCATCAACTTTGAGAAAATTCAAGTAAGTTACTTTTCCCCCATTTTGATGCTAAATTGTTCATATCATGTTTAGATAATGTTTGATGTGTTATATTTGAAGTTTGGTTGGGTTTTGAATTTGTTTGGAATTTATTTTGGATTTTGATCAAAAATGGTGATTTATGAATGTTGGGTTTGATTCTTGATATTGGTTGATTAAATGTTGTTAAAGGAGTCTTTTTAGACTTATAAGTTGTTTTGGTACATTAGTATATGAGTTGGAAGGTTGGATTTTGGTTGAATGTGTTTGGGTTTGAAAATGGAAGAACCCATGTTGTTCTTCCCGATTTCTGGCAATTCAGATCATTGGGCGGCCGCACAAAAATAGATGGGCGACCGCGCATCTTTCTGAAAGCTTTTGTTCTGGTTTTGAGGCTTTTTGGGCGACCGCACAACCCTCTTTGGGCGGCCGCACAGAACCCCTGAAACTTTACATTTTGTTAATTTGTGAGATTGAAGAACGTGCTTTGGTCTAAGTCTTGGATGTCCTTTTAGTTGACCTTAGTGAACATTGTAGTACACCTTAGTGTTAGAATTGGGTCCTTGTGATCAAATTTGTGTTTGAAATTCATTGATTTTTAATTGGAAATTTGGAGCACCCTTATTGTGTATTGTTGGTTCATGTCATCTTCTTGGTGATTATTTGGCTTGATTCCCTACTTTGGAATCCTTTGTTGTTTATCGTGCTAGTATTTTATTACTTAGCCTTTACGTGAAAACCCAGCTGGTATTTTGTGTGTGTTTGGGCGATGCGAAACATTGTGATGGCACGGCCAAGTCCATTGTGATGTTGACCATTGTTTTGCCCCATTATTACCCTCCTCCAGATTGGCCTTGGATGTGAGAAGAGCTAGCTCCTTTGTGTGCATTTTAACTTCTTGGAGCATGACTTTGTGGCATGTCTCCCGTCCTTTGTGACACTTCATTGGTTATTGGTTCCGGTACCAGGGTTTTCTCTTCGGCTTTCATGCTATTATGAAGATGATGATTTGTTGATTATTGAAGCTGCGCAGCGATCCTTTATTTGGATGTTCCGGTTTGGAAAACCTTGGCTATATCCTTTGTTATGTGTTTATTTCCGCTGCTATCTGTTATGTGATAACTGCTATGTGCTATCTCTGATTTATTATTGTATATTGCATCATAGCATGTCATGTAGTTGCATTAGTAACTTATTGAGATTTATCTCACCCCCCTTTCTTTTATCTTTGTTTTTCCTTAACCCCCCCCCCCCCAGGTGCTAAGGATTAGTCTCGCTGATCATGAGAAAGAGGACGTCGAGTGTGGATCCATTCTTTTGTGGAAGGTTATTATAGGTTGGTTTACATTATGTAAATGTGTAACCATTTTGGGATAGTTGTACCAAACAATGACGTCACTAAGATTTGTATATTTGTATTTTGTTGGGCATAAACTTGTGGAAGTTTATGATAGTTGTAATTAGTTTTTATCAAATTTGGTTTTGTAAAACTTTGGATCATCACCCTTTTGGTATCAAATGGAATTTTAACTTCAGTATTTCTCAGTTTTGGTTTTAGAGTCGACGTCCAGATCGCGGTCCCGGGCCCGCGGGGTCCGGGGTCGCGACAGATTACTAATGCTCCCCGCAGAAAGTCATCTCTCTCCATCAAGGATCAACATAGGAGGGATCCTTTGAAATGCTCCCGTCAAACTGGGGCTTCCCCAAAGGAAGTTAAGTCAACTACCTGGCTACTCAGAAATCACCGGCAATTCAATGAAATCTCACTCGCCCAAAGGACTACCCTAATCAACAAAACCGACGGAGGACAAGTACTCGAATTAATTAGACTGTAATTAATTATAAGGCATCTTTATAAAGTCACTACATTTTCAAAAAGTGTTTTCTATCACGACACATTATTTATAAACCCACACGCTCGGTCTCCACTAGATTTACAAAATGTCTTTCGTCTTATCTCCGTGATGTCCTAACTGACTCGGTCCTACACCATTTACCCGATAACTTAGGACACCTTTGGGTCCCGCATCTCGCCTCCCATAGGTCTAAAACCCTAAATCTCCTTTAGGTAGCAGTTGCTAAACCCAACTAGGGTACCCTTAGCCTGTGCAATGCGCTCCTAGTCAGTCTACATGTTATCTACGTGCTATCTACATGTTATCTACATGTTATGTACGTGCTATCTACATGCTATTTACATTCTATTTACATGTTGTCTACATGATACATAAATGTTTGTACAATTACCCATGAATATTACTATTCTACTATCTATACTACAACTAACAACTGCAGAACTAAGAGGCTGATCCACTAGCATTACCTTGAATCCGCTTCTATAGAGAAGGATGCCTACCGGTTGAAGAACTATTATCACCATGATTAGAAGGAAGAGAAACACCACACTCCGCCAACTTCTGAATGACCATCGCCACCTTCCTGTGGGGCCTCTGAATGACCACCCGCAGTTTCTCCTCTATCATAGCACATGGGCCCCCAAGGCGTGTCCGAACAAAGTCATCATACGAGGCTCTCTCTACAATGAGCTGTTTAACATCAAGGCCCTTGGTCAACCTAACCCGGTCATATAGAGACGTTGAATAAGTCATGGACCACGGAGGATCCACCAGAACCAAGTAGACACTGCCTGCTCTATACTGGGCCACGTAATCCAAGCACGTGTCCCACTCTGCTTTTTCACCAAACCACCTCTGCACTGACATCACGAATTTCCATTTTTCACATAAAACCGCCTGACCCTTCATTTCTCTCTCTTCTGTTCATTCTAGCTTTCACCAAACTCTCCATTTTCTCCCTCTCTGCAACTTCTTCAACTTCCAAAGATTTCCCTTATCTCTCTCTTTAACTTTCTCCCATATTCTGTAACTCCCTTCTCTTTCCTCCATTTTCATCAAACCCTAGCTATTTAACAATGGCTCCCAAGAAGAATACTCAAGAAATGCCCGAGATTGTTCTCTCCTCCACTTCTACATCTTCCTCCTCGTCTTTTTCATCTGAGTCGGACCAAGAGAAACAGGTCCCCAAGCCCACAGTCGACGACATGGTATGATTTCTCAGACTTTCTCTTTTATTTTTCATATTTCAGCCATTGTTGTTCTTCGAGGTTTAAAACCCTCCCTTTGTGATTGTATGCTTGATTCTTGTTCTTTTTTGAAATCATTTGTTGCTATGTGTTCGTTTTCCCCTGATCTACTCTTATATGTCATTTATTTCATGATCATAAACCATCTACTTTGATTTCTATCAAATTTTTTGGTTCGAAGAACCCTAGCAGTCGAATCGTTTTTCTTCATTTTCTAGGTTTACTCTTGTGTTGTTGACTATCATATGTACATGGCTATTTTCGTCTCTGTCATACGGTCATTTTGATATGCTTCTTGTTCAATTTGGTCAACTTTTGATTTTTCATGTTCTTAATGTTCTTCGTGTTCAATGAACAGTTTAGTGTTCATCAAGTTTTTATTTTTATCTTATGCTTTGACCCGCATAAGAATTTTCCTAGTGTTTGTGTTTTTTGCACATGCTTGCTTGGTTCTACGCATTATTTTCATGATATTTTTATCAAGTGTGGAGTTGTTGTGCATAGGTATATCTGCGCTGTCTGCGCATGTGCATAGCTCCATGCGCAATATTATTTGTCTAATACATCTTTTGTTTTGTGCAGAATCCCTTCTATTTTATTGGTGGCTGGGAAGTGAACCAACAGGATCTCAATCAAGATGCGGTTGGGCGCCGGTTGATCAGACATCTGCGCTCATCGGGAATTCTTCCTCTATTCACACTTGATCTACCCTTCTATGTGCCGTCTCTGGTAGTTGAGTTTTTCGAGAATGCACGTGTAGTACCCGCCAAGTACAAGGGTGAGAGTACAAAGATCATCATGGTTGTTGTGCAAAATTGTGAGATCTTGGTGCACCCAAACCACATCCGCAGGCTTTGCAATTTTGATGTTGGTGATGCGCCTGCTACTTATGATCCTGCGATGCAAGATAAACTTGCGCTGAAGTTAGTCAATGAGCCTGCACTCAGTAAAATGTGGTTTGTGCATGATCGTAAAGAATTCGGTGATGTGATGTATCACCTGTGCACCCTAATAAGAGATTCCCTTAATTACAAGAATGGTAATAAAGGGAAGTTTATTTCCAAGCAGTGGGAGTACTGCGGAGCGATCTACCAGAAGGAGAAGCTTGATTGGACATAGATCATCTGGAATGAGTTCACCAAGGCCATGACCAGCTATGATGCGCGCCTGAATGCTTCAAAACCAAAGTACAGGACGCACTGATGCCTGCTTTCCAAGCTCCTGAAGCAATACAAGGACTTGGCTGATCTGGTGAGGAAGAAACAAGTCTTGAAGCAATCCTGCTCCTCCAAGTATTACTCCAGAGCGCAGCTTCATCTGTTGCACGATGAGATAGGCAACACAGACTACTACAGGATCTGGAAGTCTGATTCCGATCCTAACAGAGAGCCTTGCTTTGGGACTGAACCCAAGGATGGAAAGTCCAAAAGGAGCGCAGAAGGTCTAAGTGTTGTGCCAGAGCGAGAAACGCCTGAAGAGGCTTCCAGGCGCAAGGGCAAGGGTGTCGCAGAGCCTAAGTCCAAAAAGCACAAGGACATCCCCAACGTCTAATCCACCGCAGGCATCAAAATTACTGAGCCTGCCCCTGCTGCTCCTAAACCTCCTTCAAAGAAACGCAAGGCTGATGCGCCTACGCATTCACCCAAGAAGTCAAACGCTCCCAAGACTACCTTCCAAAGGGTTCCCCCTGCTGCGCAGGACACTGAATCGCGCATGAATCACAGTGGTGACTCCGAAGATGCTGCCATTCAGGGGTAGACTCTTCCCAAGGCTCCTGCTGCGCAAGATCCTCCTGGCCCTGCTGCACCTGCTACTGCTGGTGACGATGCTCCTCTTTCAACTCCTCGCCACAAGCAGAAGGTGCGCAGCAGCGCCAAAGGCTCTAAGAAACGCCATACTCCATCTCCTCCAAGCTCTCCACGGTAACCTACTTCCAGTGCCTTTCAACTCATTAACATCCCTATTGGCAACTCGCGCAGGGTTACCTCTGTTCTGGATGAAGGCCTAGATCTTGAACCTGAGGCTGATGATGATGAAGTTGATCAGGCTGTCGGTGATGATGGCGCAGCCCCTCCTGAGACTACTCCTGCTGCGCCTATTGATGAGTCTACTCCTACTGCGGAGATTCCTACTGCGGAGATCCCTGCTGCTGCTGCTGCTACTCATGAAGACTCCAAGGATGGTGCCACTACATCTGATAGCAATAACCATTCCTCGTCCAAGAAGTCTCCAGCGCACAGGTCTCCTCTAGCTGATCCGATCTCCACAACTTCTCCTCACAAGACAATGGACTAACCCCCTGCCTCAACAATCCCTGCATTCTCAACCTTTTCTCTCTCCTCCTCAAATGAGCTGCACCAGATACTTCAAGCCTTGAATACAATTCAAGTGAATCAGATGGCTGCGCAGTCTCAAATGGCTCAGCTTTTCACTGCGCAAACCGCCATTCAAGATCAACTTGATGCGCAGCATTTGGAGATTGCTACCATTAAGGGGGAGAATTCAACAAAGGTAAGTACCTCCGACGGCCCCTCTGTGCCTCCTTCTTCGTGAACCCCAGACCTTATTGATCAACTGGTCCTAGACTCACTGAAGTCAATTAGCGGGTTGCTTGAAAATGTTTGCACCTATGAAGCTATTGACCATGGGTTCACATATATGCTGTAGCGTCTGTGCAAGAACTTAGCAGATGGCTTATATGATGGTTTTGATGGTCTAGAAGCGCAATTGCGAGAGAAGTTTGGCCAAGGTGGTCCTGCGCAAGCTAGTGCGCTGAATATGGAAAGTGTCCGGGAGTGCATAACTCAATCCATGATGGATTTTGCTGATGGGTTTAACGCTAGAATGGATCAAGCTGTGTTCGATATTTAATCAAGCGTGAACACTCAGCGCCATCATACCGACACTCGCCTTGAAGCTACCCAGGCCTCCATTCTGAATTCTATTGAAGCTGCGGAGCAGTCATACTTCAATCAGATGACTGGACATCAGATGGCCTATGCAGCGAATTTCAGAGAGCTGTAAGAAGACAACATGTATATGCGCAAAGGGATGACAACGTATGTTGGAGAAGTAGTGGCGTTCCGAGAAAAATTTCAATCGCTGAAGATTGAACTGATGAACAAGTTCAACAGCCTACAAAACGAGCTGCGTGAAGCCCTGCACCGGATCAACGTAGACTAGGTCTATGTAATTTTTTGTTTTTGCGCAAGGTATTTCTTTTTGTGTTCATTGTTTTCTTCTGCTTTATACTTGTAATCTGTAATTCCTATTATTTCAAGTATGAATGAGTAGATCGCATCACTGTTTCAAAAAACCTTGTTCAATTCAAACTTTTCGTTTGTGGAACAATGAATGCATTATTTCACCTCATGAGCATAAACTTAACTGCTCATATTTTCTACGCATGATGTTTAAACATTCAGTTTAAACGCATACTTAAACTAAAAATCATATTATTTATATGCGCTGAATGATATTTCTGTTTTTCCCATATTGTAAGTTAATCTTTTGGATAGACTAGAAATCTATAACATTGGCTAGTGTGTGCATTGACTTGAGGCATGATTTACCATTTTCATTTCTATGGACATGTTATTATCAAGTATAATGAATTGCCTTTGTTATAGTAGGTAATGACATCAATCATTTAGGGGGAGATTGTTGGGTATGCTTATCACTTAACCCTCCTAAATATGTTAGAATTGATTGATACCATCACCTATTAGTATTTTATGGACTTTAGGACCCTATGTAAGAAGTTTATAACTTAAATTTTTAGCTTAGTCCATTTTATAGTATAGGCTTAGTATATAGGTCTTGGAGCGAAAAAGGATTGAAGATCTAAGCAAGACTTTGTTCACTGCGCAGGACATCTCTGCGCAGGTCTTTACTGCGCAGCATACAAAGTTTCTCAGTTTTCAATGTTCTCAGATTCCAAAACTTGGAAAGCGCTTAGAATATGTACGCTTATTAAAGTACTGAGGTGTGCAGAAACGACAAAATAAGCACACTCAGCAAATCCAACGATGGAGATGCGTCCAGATAAATAATTCAAATGAAGACAGCTGTCAACCTTCTAGAAGAAGATTTGAATTTTGTCTTCATGCTCTTTCTCCAATTTCTACAAAGGACACCTGCGCACCAATCATATTATGCTAGCTCATCGTCCTTGTTCAGAGCTCCAACGCTAGATTTAAGCTCTCAGCTATAAATAGCCTGCTCATCTTCATTTTCAAGTTTCTTGAGTTCTTACCTTCTAAGAGAAACCTTGAAGTTCTGAAGATTTCTGCTTAATCCCAAATTCATAAGAACAACCTTCAAACCATCATACCTTCAAACTCCTGCCCAGATCCTAAGCTTTATAACACCCAAAATTCTTCGTGCTCTTCATCTCATAGATTCTTAGAGCCCAGAATTTCTGACACACACACACCTCTTAAAGCTTCGGTCATTTAGATCTTACTTCTTGAGATACACCGGTTTAGTCTAGGATTTGCTCTTCATAGAATAGATTTTGATTTGAGTTTTGATTCTTTGTAATCTTGTAAAAGCTCCTCACATCAATATAAATCTCATTAGAAAATCTAAGACTAACCATCTTGGTAGAGGACGTAGATCTTTCATCGATCGAACCTCTCCAAATAGCTTGCTCATTGTTCTTGCTATTTATTTTCTACTTATTTATTTCTGAATTATTATTTTGTTTGATCTTATCAGATTCTCTTTATTGCTGCTGTGATTGTTATTGCTTATTGCCTTAGCACTATTTTAACCAACTCTTTAGCCAAACTTAGCGCGTGCATTTTTAGTCTCTGCGCAGTATACCCTACGCAGTAGCTTATTTAATTACCGCTGTGCATTTCACACTCTCTCTGCGCGCTATACTTAGCTTATTTGAGAACTGTGCGCATAAGCCATTGATTTGCAAAAGGGTTTGAAAAGAATTTTAAAACGCTATTCACCCCCCCCCCTCTAGTTATTTTCATACCCTACATACACAATATATACAAGAGGTCTCCAAAACCCTTTAGGACTTAGGTATTCTTGTCCAACAAGAAAAGACTTAATAAACAGCAGTTCGGGGGCCTGGCCGTACGGCACATAGGTATCCGTGCGGCTCCTCTGCAGCCGTACGGCTTGCATCCTTTTCTGCCTCATTTTTCGCTCCTTTGATTATCTATTATGCGTGTGTTACCTAATAGGATTATACTAAGTTAGCTACGAGTCCGAACCATTCAAACCTCGTAAGTCATAAGCGGACTCTAGCAAGCCATTATGACTACCCAATTAGTATAACTTTGAAATCCAAAGTTTCCTAAATAGAACATATCACAATCTCTTTGTTACACGACGTCTATTGAACGTAAGCCATGGTCAATGGTCAACTTACCTATTTTCAACGCTTTCTCGATCCCGAATGTATTGATAACACAAATGATATTGATCCAATCAATTCATTTGAGCGCGGCCGTGCATTTCATCAATACTATTCATCGAGGGGCCCAAGCTTGACATCTCTCTTAATGAGGAACAAATCCCATCTTGGCTTATTACTCTTCCTTACATGATTCCGATCATGCAAATCATATCCTTTATAGCTACCCGGTTAAAGGTAACGTTTGAATATGTCAAACATAATGTTCATCAAGTGGAAGACTGTAATAACCTCAGGTCTAAAGATTTAAGTGATATAACTATATGAGACTTAATTATGACATTGTGACCATGACATAAATCTCATAGGGGTCGGTCTAGTATTTGTTCTCCAACAAATACCCATAAGTCTAATTGTATCCAATACACATAATAATCATATGATTATCCATTAAACTTATACTAGTAATTCATAATTACTAGGGACGGGGATTATTATAATAAACATGCAAAAGATATAATAATCAAACATTCAATATCTTTATTAAAGCATAAAGCAAATGATAACATTAATCGTTCAAATAACATGCCTAAGGCAAACACAACGACACCCACTTCTTCTACTTATTCTAATTCATCAATGAACTACGCTGACTTGAGCTTCTCACATTGAGAAAAATGTAGGAAATCCTCAGATCTGGTCTCAAACACTAAACACACACAAGCACATTAATCATGATAGAAAGACCGTTAATCGGGCAATAGGAATGATCATGTAACAATCTTCTTCTATTGTAAATTGACCCCCGAACCCAATTATTCTCATAATTAGTTTTTTCAATGTTTTAACTATAATAAAACGGCATGGTGACTCTCATTTTAAACTCACGTATTCACAGTGGAGACTCTATTGGGGATTTGTTTTGAAAACCTTTTTCAAACTAAGAGGGTTTGACTTTCGTCATGACATGATAATGTGTGTTCTTACTTCCCCGTGGAGTGTTTTTTTCTTCAAAAATACAAACCTGTTGGTTTTTAACGTTTCTGTTTTTGGATCCGCACACCTAGCAAGGGTCTGTCCGCCTCCTCTTCAGCCGTACGGCTACAGTTTCCTAGAAAATTGAATCTGACGATTTCCTACAGTTTTTTGTTTTCATAGCATGCTTGAAATATTCTGGATCTATTCTGATTGTATTTTGTTCATGCTTAGACACTATCAGCATGTATTATCATGCTATTATGCTTCTCTTATGCATTCCATTTCATTCATAAAAATCATGTTTAAATCGCACACTACCACTAGTCCGTGTCACAATGCACACCCTATCTCGGATAGTCCACCGAGTGCACAGATTTTGGCGATCCTATCACCTCTTTCTCGTGGCACCCGGGTTATCTAACTCACTGTGTACGCTTGCAAGTGGTTTAGGTTTAACCTTTTCTGTGTCTAAACCATGCACTTTGATCGGGTTTAAGAACACTTGTTTAAATAGTCATCTTAGTCATTGCTGCATCCATCACATTCATCATGTTGCATGAGCCCACCTATCTACGTTGGACCAATCCTAGTCAACCTTTAACCTTCCTAGGTCAACTTACTTACTGTCGTCCCGCATAGGTCAAACTTTGACCAACCGACCTACTGTTGACCTATCCAGGTCAATCCGTTTTCAGTCTACCATCATTGACTCACCTTAGTAAAGCTAGTCAATCCTGGTTGACCCGCCTCTGGGTTTACCTATGTCATACCTTGCCTAAGTCAAGGGCCATCTTACCTAGGATTTCTCAACCTATACTTGACCAAGGACCAAGTCATTTTCCCTCCTTTTTGACCTTTCAGTTCTTCTTTAATCTTCTAGTTTTTGAAAATTCACCAACCGACCTTTTGCGGTCACTTAACTCGAACTACGGTGAGATGAGCCTCTCATTGTGTGGGACTTCTCTCTCATAGTGAGGGGAACGTAGACAGCTCCGGCCCGATCAAACTTTTAGTCTTTTCGTTCAAAAAGTATTTCAAAAATACGGAGACCGACACTTTTCATAAAAATTATTTTATAATGATGCCTTGTCTAGACGTGGCCAATTTAAACCGGTAACCGGCTAACCACCGGTTATAAACCGGGTCAAAACCGCCAACCGGTTAACCGGCAACCACCTCAATCGTGAACCGTCGGTTAGCCGGTTCGGTTAAGGTTAATGATTTTCAAAACCGGCAAGCCGTCGGTTACTACCCGGTTATTAACCGTATTCAAAAACCGGCGGTTATAACCGCCTAACGGCTATTTTTGTAATTTTACACCAGCGCCCCCCCAGGTCTGACACACGTGCACTGTCCAAAAATTAGTTAGTTTTCAAACTAGCCGTTAGTTTCCGTTAAGTTGCGGCCATAAATGAAAAAACAAATTGTGAAAAATTCTTACCTATAAATACCCCCTCCCTCCTAGAATTTTATTTCCACACCTCTCTACTCTTTCCCTCTCTACTAATTCCTAAGTCTCTCACACTCTCATTCATTTCTAGTTAGTTTGCAGAATTTTAGTCAATTTTCTAACGATTTCCAGTTAGTTTTCTAATGAAATCACTTTTCTATTTTTTCTGAAAAACTCCAGTCACCTTTTTAACCATTTCCAGTCAGTTTCCAAACATTTTGCAGTTAATTTAAGAATTCCAGTAAGTTTTTTTATGTTTCAGTTAGTTTTTTTTTTTTTTTAACAAAATCTGTTTTTTTCACCATTTTTAGTCAGTTTTTAGCGATTTCCAGTCAGTTTTTTTTTAACAAAAATGGCCTCATCTTGAAGAAGCGGCAAGGAACATGTTGATTCTTCCTCTCTTAACCGATATTTTGAGCAACATTTGGATGAAAGTGAGCAACATGTTGAAGAAAGTGTTGTTCAACTTGAACAATAAACTCTAAAATAATGGAGATAAAAAATTCCTTTTATACCCAAAAGATGATAAGACAAGGTTTTGTAAATCAACTTGAACAACAAAGTAAAACTAGTATAAACTCCATAAGCTTATACACCAAAGTTACAAAATACACAAATCCTAGTGACGTCAATGTTTGGTACAAATATCCCCAAAAGGTTACACATTGATATAATGTAAACCAACCTATAACAACTTTCCCCAAAAGAATGAATCCACACTCGACGTCCTCTTTCTCGTGATCAGCGAGACTAATCATTAGCACCTGGGGGGTTAGGAAAAAACAAGATAAAAGAAAGGGGGTGAGATAAATCTTAATAAGTTACTAATGAAACTACATGACATGCTATGATGCAAGAAGCAATAAGCAATAATAAATATCACATAGCACATAGCATTTATCACATAACAGATAGCAGCGGAAATAAACACATAACAAAGGATATTAGCCAATGTTTTCAAACCGATACATCCAATTAAAGGATCGCTGCGCAGCTTCAATAATCAACAAATCATCATCTTCATAATAGCATGAAAGCTGAAGAGAATTCCCTGGTACCGGAACAATAACCATAAGAGTGTCACAAAGGACAAGAGCCATGCCACAAAGTCATGCTCGGTAGCTAGATACATTCACAAAGGAAGCTAACTTGTCTTTTCCAAGGCCAATCTGGAAAAGGGTATAGAAGGGGGCAAAACAATCGTCAACATTATAATGGACTTGGCTTTGCCATTATAATCTTTTCCATCGCCCGATGCAACAAATATGCCAGCTGGGCTTCCAAATGAATGCTAAGTAATAATATATTAGCACGATAAGCAACAAAGGATTCCAAAGTAGGGAATCATACCAAGAAGTCACCAAGAAAGTGAAATGTACCCACAACGCACAATTAAAGTGTTCCAATAATCTCAATTAACACTTAATTAATTTCAAACACAAACTTGATCACAAAGGACCCAAATCTATCACTAGAGTGTACTAGAATGATCACTAAGGTCAACTAGAAGGACACCCAAGACTTAGACCAAAACGCATTCTTCAATCACACAATTTTAACAAATGTAAACTTTCAGAGGTCTGTGCGGCCGCCCACCAGGGACTGTGCGGTCGCCCAAAAAGGCCCTCAAACAAGAACAAAAGCTTTCAGATAGATGTGCGGTCGCCCAGACCTTTTTGGGCGGTCGCCCAACCTTCTGGACTGCCGGAATTCGGGAGGGAAGAAATGGGTTCTTCATTTTCTTACCCAAATCATACAAATACTCAAAATCAAACACAACCAACAAGTTTGCTAAGGTACCCAAACAACATTTAAGTTTAAGGGAACCTAACTAACACCATTTATCAACCCAAAACCAAGATTGAATCATGACATTCATCCAATCACCATTTTAGCCAAAAACTCAAATCAATTCCAAATCAATTCCAAACTCAACCAAACTTCAAAGATAACAATTAAAGCATTGTAGAAACATGTTATGAGCATTTTTGCATAAAAATAGGGGAAAAGCAACTTACTTGAAAATAATGAAAGTTGACGGAATTCGATTCTTTTTGGTTCTACGCGATCCTATCGACGATCTAAACACATCTCGCGTTTTAAGAAATGAGAGATTATGAGAGGAAGAGGAATATAATGAAGAGAGAAGGAAGAGGAAGAAAACTTACCCAAATGGAGGAGAGAGAGGGAGTTTGCTGGGAGGGAGGTGGAGTGAGTGAGGGAGAAGTGAGGGAGGAGAGGGGAGTAGGGAGGGAGTAGGAGAATTATTTTGAAATGTTACACGCAGGCCCCTTCCCCATCTACTAACACAATTACTTACACTCCCTACTAACAATTAAGACCCAACAAAACTACACTAACCCAAATGACCCAATTAAAATGCTAGGCAATTATTATGAAACATAAAATGCACACATAAATATTTAAATAAATAATAATTTAAATAAATAAATAAGCAAATAATTAAATAATAATTATTTATTATTAATAAAATAGAGCCTAGATTTCGGGTCGTGACATATTCGACACGGGAATTAGTGAGAGACAATATATCTAAAATTATTGTGTGAGAAACATGATATGAGTATGATGATTTGAGAGTTGGAATCATAATTGAAGTGTGTGAGTATGACCAGTGAGGTAAGATAAATTAAAAAAAAAAAAAAAAAAAAAGGCAAAATGCAATAAGGTTACTTGAGATCGTACCACATTTGCAATTTGGTTCTCGAGGAATGTAAATTTTGCAACTCAACCCTTGTGTTTGACATTTTGTTGCAAGTCATTATAAAAATGGGCAAATTGCAATTTGGTTCCTGATATTTACATAGGTTTGCAATGTTGCTTCCAACTGTTTAATTTTATAATTTAGTATCCCAACATTTATATTTTTTTGCAATGTGGCTACAAAACTAACACTCAGTTAAAATTCTAACGAAATGACACACATGTGACTAGCACATGTCTTTTAAATGGATAAAATGGTCATTGAACTGCATTTTTAATAAGATCATCACATTTATTATTTATGTTTTTGACATAAATACCCTTTCCAATTAAGATAAAATATTTAGTT
Source organism: Campanula takesimana (assembly GCA_026119855.1). Classification (NCBI taxonomy): domain Eukaryota; kingdom Viridiplantae; phylum Streptophyta; class Magnoliopsida; order Asterales; family Campanulaceae; genus Campanula; species Campanula takesimana. Next base: position 2,462,274 of record JAOWBW010000140.1, read on the forward strand.
TTAAAGTTGTATCTCTTCTCTCTCTTTCCTAGCTTAATTATTTTATAAATTAATTTATTGAATTTACTAGTTTGATTATATTACATATTAATTTCCTCCAAAACAATATAACAAACAAACTAATAAAAATTATTTCTTATTTTAATTTGTTTAATTTAGATTAAACATGTATGTCTTCTCCCCTCTTTCCTGCCTTTAATTTGTATAATTAAATTTAAAAGAAAAAAATACTTTCTTATCATGCCATTTGCAACAGTAAAATCATTATTTATTTCCTTTCACTTGAATAAAAATATTTAAAAAAAAATTATTTCACTTCAAAAATGCTAAATAAATTATCGTAAATGTGGCTACAAAATTATTTTGAGTTATAATCTAACATAAAATATACTTATAAATTTTTACTTGTTTTTTACGAAATATTTCTAATTCCCAATTATATAATTTTAAAAGTTTTTTAGTTTCTTTTTTATTATTAAATAAAATATTAAATTATGGTTAGAAAAATAAATGAATTTGTAAGGAATACGTAAATTATAAGTACCAAATAAAATAATATATATGTCAAACATTAATTTAATCCATATTTTTTAAACTACAAAATGAATAAGGTAAATAACAAAAGAAAACCTCACATGAGTGGTACATTGCCTCTTGAGAATTACCATTTTGTCCATTTAATAGACATGTGCTAGTCACATGGGTGTTATTTGGTTATAATTTTAATTGGGTGTTAGTTTTGTAGCCACATTGCTAAAAAATGTAAATGTAAGGATACCAAATTGCGAAATTGAACTGTTGGGAGCAACATTGCAAACTTGTGTAAATGTCAGGAACCAAATTGCAATTTTCCCACATAAAAATTAAAGAAGTGTTGATCTTTTGAAGGACAAAAGAGACACGTGTCATTCACATAAATTTTTTAAAAGTATATTTTTCATTTTAATCGAAGATGTACAAGTCACATGCATCACGTGCCTAATGAGGGTGTAATACCCGTAAAAAAAAAAATATTATTTAACTATTTGGTAACATTAATTTAGTTAAATAAAAATTAGAATTAATAAGTTAATTAATGAGTGGGCCAAAAGGAATGGGTTGGCCCAAAGGTTTTAATTAATAAACCCAACCCAATTAATAAACCATTCAAAGTATAAATACTTGGGTTAGTGAAATTAGGTTATTCTTTAATCATCAAAAAGAACAAAATACAAAAACCCTAAACCTTACCTAGCGTAGCCGGCGGCCGAACCTAGGAGGAGGGAGAAGAAAATTTTCGCCATTGTTTTGGAAGAAGTAATCCGACCATTCTCAAGGTAATGCTAAATCCTACTCTCCAAATATTGTTTCATTGAATTCGGATTAATAAATCATAAGTTATGCATGTTTAAAGGAAATAATCGTTAGGGTTTTGCATGCTAGTCAATTAATGGTGGGAATTTTAATGGTTAAATGCTTAGCTTTATTTAAGTTGATTCTATGATCATGAAAGGGATGAATTCATATTTTAAGAAAGCTGTGAATAGTAATCTGCGATGAATAGTAAATACGCTGTGAATAGTAAACTGAGTTTAAAAAGCTGTGAATAGTAATCTGCGATGAATAGTAATTTACGCTGTGAATAGTAAATTGAGTTAAAAAGCTGTGAATAGTAATCTGCGATGAACAGTAATTTACGCTGTGAATAGTAAACTGAGTTAAAAAGCTGTGAATAGTAATCTGCGATGAATAGTAATTTACGCTGTGAATAGTGAACTGAGTTGGGAAAGTGTTTCATGCGATTGATGAAATTCCTAAAAGCTATATAATTTGGGTGTTGATTCTTGATTGAGAATGTTAAGAATTGGGACGGAAAGTTAGTATTTTCGTTAAGTTTATAATGAAAAGAAAACATAATCGTTAAAAGAATTGTTAGAAGGTTAGAAAACTAACTTGAAAGGATGTGATAGTTACTTGGAAAACCTTGAAAGTTAGAAAGTTAACGGAAAGGAGGAAGATTAAAAGATTTCAGTTAGTTTCCTAACGGGAAATGACTAAACTGAAAAAGTTAAAGTTAAAAAGGAATAAAAAGGGGAAACCTTTGAAGTCGAAGGACCAATCTGAAATTAATCCAAAGTTGAAGGACTAATTTATAATTAAACTAAAGTTGAAGGTCCAATCTGCAATTAATCCAAGTTGAAGGACTAATTTGCAATTAAACTAAAGTTAAGGACCAATCTGCAATTAATCTAAAGTCGAAGGACCAAATTGCAATTAACCCAAAGTTGAGGGACCAAATTGTAATTAACCCAAGTTAGAGGACTTAATTGCAATTATATCAAAGTTAAGGACTGACTCGTAAATCAAAGTCAGAAACTTAAACGTAAGAAAAGAAGTAACGAAGTAAAGAAGTTAAACGCATCTCTCAGTTAACTAAGTAGAAATAGTTAACAATGTTGAGAGTACTAAAGTAAATTCTTACTCCGTGCCTTGTAGATTTGCACAGAGAGGAGATTGCGAGGAAAAGCAATTCAGGTAAGGGATTACGTTCCTTACAGTATTTGAACTCCTGTTTATTGGAATTCCGTATTTTTCTAAAGTTAGCTATCAGTATGGCATGATAGTATTTGAATGAACTCTGCGTTATTGAACGTTCCTTGAAAGAATCTATACTTAGTGATGTTCCCATCGATCTACTAAGTATCGAAGTTTGAAACTTGTATCACATACTTGTACCATGGTATGTTCTCATTTTAACTTGTAAGTTAACCACTTACTTGTTAAGCAGCCAATGTCCAGTTAGAAAAGACATTGACGGACAGTCCAGTTAGAAAAGACTCGTCCTTAAACTAGGGATTGCATGAGTGATCACATGCCTTCTCTCAGGAATTGTCTGATTACAAGGATGATTCTAGACCCCGAGCATATGTGTGTGGATACCATATATGTTACGACCCACACTATTGGCTGAAGAAGCTAGGTGTACAAATTGTACCTTTGGCATTGAGGTTATAATGTACGTTACCAAGGAATTGACGGAACTTGAATGAATCCCTTTGGATTGTAGTGCCATAATCCTTTGAAAGTAAAATCTTAAAAGAAATACGACTGTATTGTTCTGCAGTCTTGAATCCAAAAGTAACTGAACCTATCTTTGTAAAAGTTATTCATAGTATTCGTTCTGGTCGTCTCTCCTTAGTAACCGGAGAGGCCACGTATGAACTTACTGAGCATTCGTTCGCTCATCCCTTCTCTATAAATTTGTTTTCAGGATTTAAGTAGAAGGACAAGACAAGGAAAGCAGCCGTAGAAGACGGTGGATTGAAGATTCTTAATTTAGTAGTTTTAAGTACGTTTATTTATTTTGATGTAAGTTGAAGTACATTGATGGTTAGGGTTGTTACCTACCAAGACAAGTTTAAGTTACGCTTCCGCTATTGTTTTGAATTGATGGTTTAAATAAGGGGCCGTTGTGAACCCTAAATTAAGGTATTTTTATTATTGTTATTAAATGCCATTAAATGCTCAGATATTATAAGAAAATTCGGGGTGTTACAGAGGACTCTATTCCTTCAAATCCCCATGCCTAATTAGAATTAGATATAAAACTGTTCATTTTATCAAAATCTTGGTAAAGCAATCTGCGAAGATATCCGCATGGACAAGTCAACATAGTTTATTTTGTTAGGAATTGTACTGCGTTTATTGTGCAATTTCTTTCCTTATCACTTACCTATTTCCTTAGTTATCATGATCTCTATGTAACTATATATTGGGTGAATCAATGAAAATAGGGCGGACAATTGAAACAAAAAAATCTTCTCTGAATGAACCCTAGTTTGTGTTCCTTCATGGTATCAGGCCTGTGACATACACAAGCCTCAATCATGACTGACAGAGCCGATCCTTCTACAAAAATCGAACCCAACTCTCGCTTTTACCTTGGCCCTCAAGATCATTCGGGAGATTTCATCACTCCTACTCGCCTTCGTGGCGACAACTATAACGACTAGGCCGGTGATATCCAAACCGCGTTGGAAGCTCGTCGCAAGTTTGTTTTCCTTGATGGTACCATCATGGCAGCTGTTCCTCCTTGCACGACGTCCGGCTGGACCACAATCCACGCCATGCTTGTCTCTTGGCTAATGAAATCCATCGAACTAGAGGTAAAAAGTGTTGGGTTTCGAGGCAACATGCGCAGCGGAATATAGCATTTAAAATTTATGAAACCCAAAGCCTATAGATTCATTCATATGATTAAATCAAATACATCTACGATGAATACAAGAATACTAACCCTTGAAGCGTTTGATTTAACAACCTTGAATTGGTGGAGATTTTCGAAACTTGATCACGAACACAATCACGAACAAGATCACGAACTTGAAGATGATAAGCGTCACCCTCTAACGGTATCCACACCACGAATGAATATCAAGAAACTCTTGATCTTGGTTGCTAGACCAATTTTTGAAACACGCTTTCACAATAGACTATATGGAATTAAATATGTGATCTCTTGTTCTTCACTTTTATGATCTTAGAACAAGAATAAAACCTCTCAAACTCTTTGAAAGTTCTCACAAAGCAATAGAACTGATTAGGCTGTTTAGAGGCCGTTTATATACTTGTTAAACCTATTCCAAATAGGTAACAAGTGATTAAACCCGCAAGAAAACGTATTAGGAAAAACCTAGTCTGAACAGGACTTTTGGTCCGCCCGGGTATAGGACTAGGTCCGCCCGGGTTCACCAGTGGTCCGGCCGGGTCCTTATCATGGTCCGACCGGACCTTCCCTTTTTCCTGTTTTCTCCTCTAAATTCCTAATATTCCTTAAAGTCCCTTCGACCGATAATTCCAATTAAGTCCTTTTAAGATTCGTTCTAATGTGTGTGACCCTTTAGGATTATACTAAGTTGGCAATGGGTATTAACTCATAAGATATGATTAGGTTCTAGCAAACCGTCATACCTACCCAATTAGTATAACTATATATAAGTTCGTATCTTTAATAGAACATATCACAATCTATTTGTTTCACGATGCCAATTGAACGTAAGCCATGGTCAATGGTAAACTTACATAGTTCAATGCTTTCTCGATCCCGAATATATTGATACAACAAATCTTATTTGAGCACGGCCATGCATTTCATTAATACCATTCATCGAGTGGCCAAAGCTTGACATCTCTCTTGATGAGGAACAAATCCCATCTTGACTTATTACTCTTCCCTACATGATTCCGATTACGCCAATCATAATCTTTATAGCTACCCGGTTAGCGGTAACGTTTGAATATGTCAAACGTAATGTTCATCAAGTGAAAGACTGTAATAATCTCAGGTCTAAAGATTCAAGTGATATAACTATATGAGATTTAATTATGACATTGTGACCATGACATAAATCTCATACGGGTCAATCCAGTATTTGTTCTCCAACAATTACCCATAAGTTTAATTGTATCCCATACACCATAATCATCATATGATTATCTATTAAACTTATACTAACAATTAATCATAATTATCAGAAACGGAGATTATTATAATAAACATGCAAAGGATATAATAATCAAACATTCAATATCTTTATTAATACATAATCAATAGATAACATTAATAGTTCAAATAACATGCCTAGAGCATACAACACCAACAAAAAGTACTCTCTCCAAGTATAGGGATGCAAAACGTCTGTGGGATTCTTTGAAATCTCCCTTTGCCCTTGTTAATGGACCCCGTATTCAGCAGCTCAAAACTTCTATTACTCGCTGTGAACTAACCAAGAGTATGTCCGTCTCCACGTACTTTGGTAAATTGACAGGCTTGTGGGAAGAACTCAACAGCCATGAACCCTTGATTGCTTGCACATGTTGCATGGCATGTACAGCGGTTCAACAACATGAGGAACAACGATCGACTGACATGCTTCATGAATTTTTAATGGGTTTAAACTCAGATTATTATTCTGCTCTTCGTACTAATATATTGTCTCAGGATCCACTGCCTACACTTGATTGTGCTTATCAATTTGTAGCGTAGGATGAAAGTGTTCATCTTGCAAAGGCAGTTCATGTGGGCACACCCTAAATTGTGAGCTTTTCTCTTCGTACTGGCAGTGGTCAAGGCCGTGACATACCCGACAAATCCCATTTGATATGCAATTATTGCAAGAAAAACGGCCACGAAATTGCTGAATGCTTCGAACTGCATGGCTATCCTGAATGGTGGGGAGATCGTGGTAAAACTAATTCTTCTAGCAGCAGTCGGCCGCAGTCTGGTCGTGGATAAGGTACCGTCCGCACTAATACTTATTCATCGACTTCCACAAAATCTGGTGGAGTCAGTGTTGTCGCAGCTACGGTTGGGACGGTCTCTTCTGCCTCTCCTACTCTTTTCACGGCTGAACAGTGGAAGGCCCTTGCCGGCCTAGTTGGTAATGTACCCTTACCTGCTGATCGTTTACATGGTAAGTTTGACGCATCTTTATGGATTATTGACACAGGTGCTTCGAATCATGTAACTGGTGATGATACCTTTCTCTTTGCCACTCGAGATATTCAGGATTGTCCTGTTGGACTTCCTGATGGATCAACTGTCTTTGCAAACAAAGCGGGTCCAGTTCGCTTGTCGGACAAAATTACTCTTCATCACATTTTATTTGTTCCACATCTGAACTGTAATCTGCTTTCGGTTTCACAACTTAATGATAATTTACACTGCATTGTCCAATTTAACTCTTATATGTGTGCTATACAGGACCAGTCGAGGAATCTGATTGGAACGGGAGTTAGACGGGATGGACTTTAGTATTTTGGCGGACCTCATTCAGTGCAACAAGTTTCTACTAATGCGGCTGCTTTATCATTGGAACTGTGGCACAATCGCATGGGCCATCCCTCAGAGAGAATAGTCAAGCTTCTTCCTCATGTTCGTCATATTTCTGGTAGTTTGAATAAATCGTGTGAGGTGTGTTTTCGCGCTAAGCACTCTAGAGATAGTTTTTCTGTTAGTGAGTATAAATCTACTTGGATTTTTGAAAAGATTCATTGCGATTTGTGGGGTGCTTACAAACATGTTTCTTCTTGTGGTGCCCGGTATTTTTTGACAATAGTTGATGATTATTCTCGTGCTGTTTGGGTTTATTTGTTAATTGATAAAACCGAAGTTTTCGTATGTTCATGGCTTTTATTGCAATGGTTGATCGCTAATTTTCTCAACAAATTAAAAAAATTTCAGTCTTACAATGGTACGGAGTTGAATTGCATGCGTGATTATTTCTTTTCTACTGGAATTTTGTTCCAAATTTCTTGTCTCGGTACTGCTCAAAAAAATGGACAGGTTGAGAGGAAACACCGTCATATTTTGAACATTGCTAGAGCCTTGCGATTTCAAGCTCATCTTCCCATTTATTTTTGGGGTGAGGCCATCCTTGCTGCCGCTCATCTCATAAATTGAACCCCGTCCCCTCTTTTGGCTAACCGTACCCCCTACGAAATTTTGTTTGGTAAAGCCCCCTCTTATGAGTCCATCCGGTGTTTGGCTCTTTGTGTTACGCTCACAATCAAAAGGCTAAAGGTGACAAATTTGATAGTCAGAGTCGTAAATGCGTTTTGTGGGATATCCACTAGGTAAAAAGGGGTGGAAATTGTTTGATCTGGATTCCAAGGTTTTTCTGGTTTCTTGGGATGTGAAATTTTTTTGAGGATGAGTTTCCCTATAGCAACCCTACTGTGGTTCCTTGTACTCCAGATTCTGTCGATGATCTTAATGAGGAATTTGCTCTTGGCTTTGTTGAGCTTTCTTCCTTGGGTCAACCTGTTATGCACCCGCACGGTGCTGGTTCCACCACTCCATCACCCGGAGTTGTTGAGGTACCAGTTATTTTTCCTGATGTACTACCTGATGTTGTTCCGGATGTCAACTCTGATGTGGGTACATCATCTCCTCCATCAGCACCTGTGACAGATTCTTCTGCTCTTATTCAGGCTTCGGTTGCTGCTGAACCTGCTCCTTCAGGGAGGGGAATGCGTGCAAAGATACCTTCTGTTCTTCTCCGTGATTATGTGCTCACAGTGTCTCTTCTACGATTCCATCCCCCGTCTTCTCTCTTCTATCTAATTCCTCAGGTACTCCTTATCCTATAGCACACTACAACAATTGTGACAGTTTTTCTGTAAATTTTCGTAACTTTATTGCATCTGTCGTTTCAGCGAAAGAACCTCATTCTTTTAGAGAAGCTATGGCTCACGACAGTTGGAGAAAGTCTATGCAAGAGGAGATTCGTGCCTTGGAAGATAATGGCACATGGATTATGGTCTCTCTTCCTCCTGGGAAACGCGCTTTGGGCAGTCAGTGGGTGTACAAACACAACTACAATTCTATTGGTGCTCTTGAACGATTGAAGTCATGGTTGGTTGTTCTTGGAAATCATCAGAAAGAAGGAGTAGATTATACCGAGACACTTTCCCCTGTTGCCAAAATGGTAACTGTCCGTGCTTTTCTTGCTATTGCCGCTTCAAAGATCTGGGAACTCCACCAGATGGATGTTCACAATGCTTTTATGCATGGTGACCTCGAGGAGGAAGTGTACATGAAACTTCCTCTGGGATTTGAGGTATCTCATCCGAACATAGTGTGTTTCCTGCGTAAATCTCTTTATAGGGCTGTTATACAAACCGAGCTAGCTTGAGCTCGGCTCGGGCTCAGCTCGTGAAAGCTCGAGCTCGAGTGAGCTCGAGGTGTAGCTCGAGTCGAGCTCGAACCGATTGTCAAGTTCGTTTTTGTTACCGAGCCGACCGTGTTCGGCTCGTTTAGCTCGTTAAAAGCTTGAGTTCGGCTCGATAAGCTCATTAAAATTGAATTTTTGTTTTCGAATGGCTTGAACTCGATAAGCTCGTTAAAATAATGTCTAAGCTCGAGCTTGGCTCGTTAAAACTCGAGTTCGATATCGACTCAAATTGTTCGCGAACAGCTCGTGAGCTCGATTCGACTCGAGCTCGAGTTCGATAAGTTTTAAACGAGTTAGAGATCGACACCCCAAAGCTCGACTCGGCTCGGCTCGTTTACAGCCCTATCTCTTTATGGCCTGAAACAGGCCCCTCATTGTTGGTTTGCCAAGCTGGTTATGGCACTGAAAGGATATGGGTTTTTACAATCCTTCTCTGATTACTCTCTCTTCACGTTCTCTAAAGGCTCCATTCAGATGAATGTGCTTGTGTATGTCGAAGATCTAATTATTGGTGGGAATGATTCCGCTGATTTACACACTTTCAAAAAATATCTGTGTGAATGCTTTAAGACGAAATATCTTGGTTCTTATATACTTTCTCAGTATTGAAGTTGCTCGTAGTTCATTGGGCCTTTTCCTGTGCCAAAGAAAGTACACTTTGGACATTTTTTCTGAAGCTGGCCTTCTAGGCGCAAAGCTGGTTGGATTTCCTCTTGAACCAAATCATAAACTCGATCTAGCCACTGGTAACCCCCTCGCTGATCCGGAGAGATATCGCCGCCTAGTTGGCCGCCTTATTTACTTGTCCGTGACACACCCAGACTTAGCTTACTCCATCCACATATTGTCGCAGTTTATGCAAGAACCCCGCAAAGAACATTGGGAAGCCGCACTTCGTGTTGTTCGCTACCTAAAAGGCACTCCCGGTCAAGGTGTGCTTCTTCGTGCAGACACTGAATTAACCTTACAGGGATGGTGTGACTCCGATTGGGCTGCATGCCCTGTCACTCGTCGCTCTCTTACCGGGTGGCTTGTTTTTCTTGGACACTCTCCTATTTCGTGAAAGACAAAGAAACAAACCACTGTCTCTCGGTCTTCTGCCGAAGCAGAATATTGCTCCATGGCAGCCCTCACGTGTGAATTGAAATGGTTAAAAGGTTTATTGCTAAGCTTAGGAGTTCATCATCCTAAAGCAATTAAATTTTTTTGTGATAGTCAGTCCACTTTGCACATTGCTAAGAATCCCGTTTTTCACGAACGGACAAAGCATATTGAGGTGGATTGCCATTTTGTTCGTGATGCCATTTCTGACGGTCTCATTCAACCATCCTATGTCTCGACAACCACTCAACTGGCGGACATTTTTACTAAGGCACTTGGAAAGCAACAGTTTGATAATCTTCTTAGCAAGTTGGGAATTCTCAATCCCCATGCTCAACTTGAGGGAGGGTGTGAAGATATTCGCACGGACAAGTAAACATAGTTTATTTTGTTAGGAATTGTACTGCGTTTATTGTGCGATTTCTTTCCTTATCACTTACCTATTTCCTTAGTTATCATAATCTCTATGTAACTATATATTGGGTGAATCAATGAAAAGAGGGCAGACAATTGAAACCAAAAATTCTTCTCTGGATGAACCCTAGTTCCTGTTCCTTCACAATCATATCATAATGATAATAGATCTTTAGAATACATTTTGATTTCAATATGTCAAATCATTTTTAAACTAAAAAATATAGCTCTTAAAAAACATCCACAATAATAGAGTTCTTTCTTAACCTTGGGAGTTGATGAATATTAAGGTAAAAAAAAAAAAATACAAAAATTAATGCTTTATACAAAGAACAACTCTTTAGCAAAAAAAAACTCTTCCAAACATTTCACAGTGTCAAAAAGCTTTAAAGTGTTTTATCATTTTTTTTACTATTTATGGATGTTCTACTTAAAATTTAAAGTTGAGTAGTGTGTTAAAAATAAATTACAAAAAAATATAATTCCTCTGCTACAGAATAAATGTCGTCGTCTTTTGTACGTAAGTGCAAAAGAGCTTTGAGCAATAATTTTGAGTTAATTTAAATATTCTAATGAAAAAAATTTTTGATAGTATTTTTAATAGTGTATCAATAACAAATTTGATAATTTATTAAATTATTTAAATAATTTAAATTTATTGCTGAGAGTTCCTTTGAACCGATGTAGAAAAACGATACTCCCTCCTAGCCATTTCAAATTACAAAATTTGTCATTTTGATAGTCCCACTTAAAATTACAAAATCCAAAATGATAAGTGTATACTCCCTCCGTCCCAAAATACTTACTCCCTCCGTCTCAAAATACATGTAGTTTAAGGGGTTGAAATTTGTCTCAAATGTTTGTAGTTTTTCTTTTATCTAGACATCTTTGACCTTGTTTGTCAAATCTACCCTTATTTATGATGGTAGTTGTCATTGTAAAAACATTTAATTGTATTGGTACTTGAAATATTTCAAGGGTAATTTAGTCCATTAGATATGCATTGATTGCTTTTCTTAATTTGTGTGAAAATCCTAGAACTACAAGTATTTTTGGATGGAGGGAGTAATTTTTAGGATAAATTATAGTCCCAAAACTTGCAGTTATACAGTTTTTCAGAACACTTTGACCCATTCAGTCTGAATTATCTTTATTTATGATTAGGTAGTTGTCATTGTAAAGACAATTAATTGCCTACGTACAGATTATCTTTTAGCATGAGCGAGGTGAGCGATCGCTCAGGACCCCCCAATTTCGAAGTGCCCACTTTTTGTCGTTTGCCTATACTAATATTATGTTGGGGGTTATTTTCGTACTTAGTTTTAAGGCCTACATAATAATTTTGGACATGACACCAAAAATTTTAGGAAATTTTAGGACTCGTCATGCTTATGTATTTGAAATATTCAAAAGGTAATTTAGTCTATTTAATATGTGTTGATTGATTTTCTTAATACACGTGAGAAGTCAAAAAGCAAAGCAAAGTATAACTGTCTTTTCTCTGAGGCAAACTTCCTGTTGTCTTCTTCCTTTTCTCCGATCTTCTTCCTCCCCGTCTCCATCTCTGTCAGTTTTCTGTTCGATCTCCGGTTTGTGTTTTTGAATCTTCTAATATTTAAATTAGGTGAAATTTGTTGTTATTCAATAATAATTAGATTCGATAAATTTTTGGATTTGTAGATTTTTTTTCTTGTTAAACTGTTGAATAAATCATGTTACCTTACTTTTCGTTATATTATATGTTATCTCCTCTATGTCGAGAGCCTTTGCTTTCTCCCCCTTTATTGGGAGCCTTTGTCTTCTCCCCTTTGTTGGGAGCCTCTGCCTTCTCTCCTCTGTGAAAGCCTTAGAATGATTTTGATATTTGTCATTGGTGCACTGATTGAGATGTTTGGTTGCACATTTACTGCCGACTCAAATGCGTCACTTTCTTGTGTCTTCAAAGCCAAATTTTTACCGTCTGGGGTTTTATTAAAGGTTAGTGTTGTGTCGTGACCAAGTTTTACTTGGAGAAGCATTTGTGCATCACAGGTTATGGTTCTCAATGACATTTATTTGAGATTTGGTTCGGGGTTGGCTATCCTTATTCGAGATGTGTTAGGCAATCTATTTGTAAATCTAAATTGCAACTATTATATAATGGACGAGCCTCCGTCGTTTATGGAAACGCCGTGTTCTTAAATTTCATTAAATCAATTATGTGTTTTTTTGCTTTAAAAAAAATACACGTGAGAAGTCTTAAAACTACAAATATTTTACGATGGATGAGTAATTTTTTTTTAATCAGTGACTCACTTGTTATACTCATATCAACTAACTCACTAATATATTTTACCCAACTTTTTCTCTTTCTCTCAATTATATACTCCATCTGTCGCATACCAATGGGCACTTTAAGTCAAACCAACTCGACTTTGACTAACATTTTATGCTAAATTATTAATCTACGTAAAAAATTTAAAATAAATTAGTAATAGAAACATAATCGATAACTATTTTAAAAAATTTATGAATATAAATTATTTAGCATAAAATGTTAGTTAAAGTTCAAGTAGGTTTGACTAAAAGTGTCAATTTATATGGGACGGAGTGAGTACACTCATAACACATCATATTTTTCACTTTTCCTTTAATTCTATATTCCCAATTTAATGTTATGTACTCACTCAATTTCATGTGAATTGAGACTTATTTCACTTTTCGTCCGTTTCACTTCAATTGAGACTGCCCAAAATGACAAACTTTTTAGAGTTGGTTTTGGGGGAAACTAGTTCCTCCATAAGTTATAAAAAGTCATGTTTTTTTAACCCTTCTTAAACCCTAAAAGGCCTAAACCCTAAACCTTAAACCCTAAACCCTAAACTTTAACCCCTATAAAAACAAGACTTTTTATAACTTATGGAGAAAATAGTTTCCCCAAAATTTTCTCAACTTTTTAATATTTTATATTCACCCAACCCCACATATTTAACCCTACTAATTCTCTCTCTTCATTTTCCACCACCTATTTTATCCAACCAACACTACTATTTACCCTACTCATTCTATCTTTTCATTTTCCACCACACATTCACTACTTCTCTTAATTATTGTGCCCATTTTTTTTATCTCAATTCACATAAACGGAGGGAGTACAATTTAAAATAAACCGAATGAAATATTTATTTATTTATTTATTTTTCGAAAGCAATTAAATATTTATTTGAGGACATATAGAGGAAGTAAGAATTAAAGATGAGTGACTAAGGTGATGACACGTATAGTGCTTAGAAAATGCTGAGCTTGAAACGGCGGAAACGGAGAGAAAGGGAGATCGATTTCGTTGGAATGTGAGTACACTCTCGGCTATCACGCGCCGCACTATGTCCACTATGGACTGGACAGTGAATCGACAGTTGGGGGATAGCGGGTTTTCCAAGGGAGACAAAAGGCGTAGATTAGGCCGTTGAGTATCAAATGATTGATTTTTTATTTATTTTTTCTCATTGGCCCTAACCAATCCCACGCCTGTTTTCGAGTTAGTGACCGACACGCAGCCCTTCCCAAATTGATTTTCCCGTTCCATTTTTAGAATTGGGCAATGATACAAATAGGGAAAACTCAAAGGGAAAACTCATAGGGAAACACTTGAAACCGTTGGATGAGTGTTTATTAGTGGGGCTCACACACATTTATTACAATCCAACGGATTACAGTGTTTCACTATGAGTTTTCCCTTTGACTTTTCACTATACATATCATTATCTTTTAGAATTTACACAAATAGTATGCAACCCTATTCACAACAAAATACATAGTCCCTCTCTCCCATTTTATGAGTCATTTTTTTTTTTAAAAGACGTTCCATTTTAAGAGTCAGTCAAAATCCTAAAATAGAAAGTGAGTCTTACATGTTATACTCACAACAATTATCAACTAACTCTTCTCTTCTGTACCTCACTTTTTCTCTCCTACCCAACCATCAACCGCAGAAGCTGAATACATTGCGGCTGGGAACTGTTGCTCTCAAATTCTCTGGATGAAACAGCAGTTGGAAGACTATGAAGTATTTGCAAACAACTACCCTATCTACTGTGATAGTACTGCAGCAATATCCATATCCAACAATACAGTTCAGCACTCAAAAACCAAGCATATTGACATAATATATCATTTCCTAAAAGATCATGTTGAAAAGAAGAACATTTTCTTAGCAAAAGTGGGAACCGGTGATCAAATTGCTGACATCCTCACCAAACCGCTTGAAAATTCCAGGTTCTTTCATTTACGAGGAGAAATGGGCATGCTGGAATTAACTTAAATTATTTCATGTCTATTTATTTCTTGTTCTAATAAATTCTGTTAAAAATTGAGGGAGTATTACAAAAGTTCAATTAATATAGTTCGTAAGATGTTCATATTAATTGTCTGTCTCACATACAGAATAATCATAAAAGTGCAATAAGTTTCAATGTAAGGATAACATATTAAATGTTTTTTAACCCAAAAAACTGACACTTATACTAGACCAAAAATTTAGTTCAATAGTGTTAGTCCCAAAGGGCAACAAGGGTAGAGAACCGCTAGAGGGGGGGGGTGAATAGCAGTTTAAAACTTTTTCCCAAATACCCTTGAAAATCAACCGAGTACTTATCAGTTTGGTTAACTGCGGTTCAAGGCACAAGAACCGCACTGATAAAATGCACAGCGGAGTTTTGCGGTTTGGCTAAAGAGGATAAGGAAAGAGTTGAGCGGTTTGACTCGGGTTGAAAACACAATGATGCAACCGATAAGTTCAACTTAAAGATCAAAGAAAAACACAATTCACTTTTCAAGTCATTTCGTAATAGTAGTAAGTTAAAGACCACAAATAGAAAAGTAAATAGCAAGACAGAAAGTAAAGATCAAACACACAATTTGAAGAGGCTCGTTCTTGAATGAACTACGTCATCTACCTAGATGGTTAGTCTAGGATTTTCTAATAGCTACTAGACTTGTATTAATTTAGAGGAGGTTTTACAAGATGAATCTAAACTCTAAACAATCAATCTAACCTATAAAGCTATTATAACAACCGGTGTTTTCGAAGTATATAATCTACGTAATCATATAAATCGGGTGTGTGTGTGGAAAGGAATCAAATGCTCTAATGATCTATGTGATGGATGAGCAAATGAAAAATTTATGTGTAAATACTGAGTATGGAAGGTTGTTAGGCTGAAACTAAGGAATTCTGGGTTTGCTAAGGAGATCTTTGAAGGTTTGAATTTCTGGGTTTAAATCTTCAAAGCAAACTTGAACACTTGGGAATAAATCTTTTGAAGCTCAGCAACCTTCATTGTTGAAGAATGAATGCTATTTATAGGCAATGCACCCTTGTGACCGTTGGACAACGATTTGAATTAAATCTGAGGGTACAATTGTTGTCGAATTCCCATTGGTTCAGCTGTCATTGTCGTCCTTGGTTTTGTCTTGTAGTCCTAGGTAGTTGTTGCACCACTACCTGACATTTGTCCTTTGTTGCAGAGAAAGGACTAATGGTAAACAATTTGAACTGCTAGACAAACCGACATTCCTTGCAGAAACTCCAAGTTAACTCAGAGTTATTTTGACAAGACATAACACATTCCTTTATGGTTGAAAAGGGAATGTTTGTCTAAGGAATAAATGGCATCTCTAGAATTCTTCAATAACTGCCCTGCGGTTCCACCAGTCATAGGAGTGGTTCTAAAGATGAATTTGATGTGCGGTTTCATAAAAAACTGAAGCATGCGGTTTCATGATTGCGGTTCCATCAAGTTGTTATCAGCGGTTCCAAGAGAGACTTGAAGAATGGTTTTTCATTAAAGCCACATAATGCGGTTTTGATGAAAACTAAGCGACTCCATGCTGGCGGTTCAATGATAGCACAAGTGCGGTTTTAAGAACTTAACTGCTATGGTAAAACCGAACTATACTCAGCCTAGACAAAAAAAAAATCTAGAAATGGACTTATCAAAAATTGAAGTATAACTTCATTACATGCGGTCCTAAAGTCCATAAAAAGACACGTGTCATGGATCAATCAAATCAGGAGGGTGTACTAACAATGAATTCTAACAATCTCCCCGTATTTGATTGATGCCATTACCACACTACGATAATAGCAAAACATTGTACTTGGTAAAAACAAGTCCGAAATAAATTTTCATGAAACTGCATGTCCCAAGTCAATGCACACACTATGTTAAATCATAGATTTCTAATCTATCAAAAAAATAAAGGAAATAAAGAACAGATATAAAAGAAATACATTCAGATGCATATAAAAAATATGATTTTAAAGATCAGATATGCATATTTAAACTGAATGTTTAAAACAAAATGCACTTAAAAATATTTTTTTATGATGAAAATAGTGCATGAGTTTTGAAAAATGCAAGCATTGTTCCACAAACAAGCAGTTTGAATAAACAAGGTTTTGAAACAGAATGCCATGCAATCATTCTCATTATAATCCTTTCATAATGTTTGGGACTTACAAAGTACAAGGAGTTATAAGAGAAAAGCAAAACTGAATCAAGTAAAAAAAAATGACTAAGGAAATAAACCTAGTCTACTTGATCAGCATCGGCAGGACCCCTTCCAGCTGCAGCATCCTCTGCAATATGGTCCTGTGCGGTTTGATCATCTTCAGTAGCTTGATCGGTTCCAGCAACCTTCCTTGAACCGGTGGAGGCATGAGCGGTTTCAAATACAAAGTCTGCAGCACGAAGCCGAACTTCAGTCGGTTAATTAATCTTCTTTTCAATGCTAGCAGTTTACTTGAAAATATTTCCGGTTATGTGTAGAATGAGCTCAGACCATTCAAAGGCATGTTGTGCCAGAATATCAAGTTTTGCTTCAATGGAGTCCATTCTGGAGTCAACGGCTTGCTGCTTTAGAGAGTAAATTTCATGGTTGGTTCTGACCAGATCTTGAAGGGCCAGTTGATTCTCCAAAATAAGATTCATCTTCTCATCTAACTGATGTTGCCTTGATCTATCATCAAATTTCTCACTTACTCTCTCCCCCTTAATGGCATCAAGGTCAGATTGGATTATAAGGAGGTGAGAGTCAAACCGAGTTGTAGAAGCCTGCTGATCAAAATTGAAGGTTCCTAACAGCATCTATCAAATCAGTGGTTGGCACGAAGTGGTTAAATAGGATAGGAAGGAACAGAGGAAGGAGGTTCATCAGAGGGAGTATAGTCACGTATAGGCTCATCATCATCATCAGAGATAGAGATGACATCATCGGTTTGATGGGAAGGAGAAGAAGGCATTTTGACTTTGCCTTTAAGGAGAGTATGTGCATCTTCTAATGATTCACCAATTAAAACCCTAAGGGCGGTTTCAAATTCAATGGGGTCAAACTGCAAGGAATAAGAATAAGGAACAAGTGCAGTTTGAACAGGAGGAGGAGGAACTGGACACAAAGTCCAAAACTGATCAATGGATAAAGAAATAGAAGGAGAAGGAACAAGGAGCAGTCTATAGAGATTAGGAATACATAGACAGTTAAAGTAAAGAAAGAATTGGGAGACAAGAGTTGGGTCATTCATGACCTGATATACAATTTTAGCCAGAATCTGTTCCGCAGCAGCAAGTATGATTTGATCAGCAATGGCGGAACTGTCTTCTGCTGGATAAATAGCAAAAGGGTTTGGACGACCAGACTTAAGAAATCTATCTTCTGCTTTGGCTGCGGCATGAGCAGCGGCTCCAGCACATCTTTCCCTTGAATTTGAAGACTTGAACCGTTTGATATAAGCTGCCAGCTCTGCTGAACTCTTCCTTTTCTTTGATGGCAGTTTGGGCGGTAGAACCGATGGTTGAACAGATTGTTGAACTGAAGATTAAGCTATGGGTTGAACCGAAGGTTGAACCAAAGTAGAGGCATACGGTAGAACCGGAGATGATGGAGATGACAAAACCTTCTTCATCTTTCAAACTGATTAAGCTCTTCTTGCATTGCAGTTACCCAACTTGGATCACTTAGAGCTTCATCAACCTTCTTCGGCTCCATCTGAGATAACAGTGTGGTTGTGAACAAACTGTGGTCATCTCTATGAGTTAAGCTTCCTCTTGTTTGAATGCCAGAACTGATAGGACCTATAATATTAGTAGTTTGATGTCTCTATGCTCATTAATTTTTGGAGGGAGGTCTTCATGAACCACTATTTCTTGAAGATTTTCTAGAGGAGGCTCTTCCTGATAATCATTGAAATCTTCATTGAAGGTGATGTTTGGAACTAGATCAATGGTTTGAATGGGAACAGAAGACAGCGGTTCTGAAGCAACACCACTTGCGGTTTGATTGGCTGTGGCTGGAGAGCTTGATGGAGCGGTTTGAGTAGGTTGGTCATCTGCGGCTATATGATTAGGGTAAGATGTACCTGTCTCAAAACCACTAAAATCATCAGCAACATTTGGAGTCATATGTGGCTCAAGAAGATCATGTTCAACAAATGTAACATGGACAGACTCTACAATTTTAAGTGAAGTCTTATTGAAACAACGAAAAGCTTTGGAATGTTTAGAATAACCAATAAAAATACCTTCATCGGTCTTAGCATCAAATTTACCTCGATGCTCTTTGCCATTGTACAAGATTTAATATTTGCATCCAAATATCTTGAAGAAGGCTATGTTGGGTGATCTGCCTCTCCACAATTCATACGGAGTTTTGTTGTGGACTTTGATGATGAGTGAGCAGTTCTGGGTAAAACAAGCTGTATTAACTGCTTCGGCCCAGAAGTACTTGGGAAGCTTGGCTTCTGCAATCATGGTCTTCCCGGCTTCAATCAAAGTCCTATTCTTTCTTTCCACTACTCCATTTTGTTGTGGGACCCCAGCGGCAGAGAAGTTGTGATCAATTCCATGATCATCACAATATTGGGACAACACCATTGTTTGTAAACTCGGTTCCATTATCTGAATGCACAGCAACGATGTCATTCAATTTCTGAGTTTGGAGATGTTTAAAGAGAGCGGTTATGATGCCATAAGTATCATCTTTAGAGGCTATCATTTCCACCCATGTATATCTTGAAAAGTCATCAACAACCACTAAGGTATAGCTGTTTCCTCCTATACTTGCGGTTGGGATAGGTCCAAATAGATCCATGTGAAGCAGTTGTAAGCAGCGGTTCGTTAAAGGTGCGGTTTTGCTGGGAAAAGACTGTTTGGGCTGCTTACCTAACTGGCATGCTTTGCATTTCTTATCATGATGGTCAGCCACTTTGGGTAGTCCTTTGACAAGACCGCCCCTTTGCAGTTTTGCTAAATATTTGAAGTTCAAGTGGCTGAGCCGATTATGTCATAACCAGCTGTTTTCACTAATATTTTTGGCTACAAAACAGATGTCAGCAATAGAAACAATACTACTCAAATCTATCATATATACATCACCTGTTCTGTTGACAGTCAGTATTGTAACTCCGAAATTTTCATCTTTAATGAAATAGTTCGTTGAAGTGAAGTTGTAGTTCATTCATTTGTCAAAAAACTGAGATATGGAGAGAAGGTTGTGCTTGAGTCCTTCTACTAGTGACACATTTTCAATAGTCACATTTCCTCATTTGATTGCTCCATATCCTACTGTTTCTCCTTTCTTGTTGTTACCAAACACTACTGGGGGTCCTTTCTTACTAATTGTCGCGACCCCGACCCCGCGGGCCCGGAGTACACGAGCTGGACGTCGACTTAAACAATAAACTCTAAAAGAATGAAGATAAAAATTTCCTTTTATACCAAAAGATGATAACACAAAGTTTTGAAATCCAACTTAAACAACAAAATATAAACTAGTGTAAGCTCCATAAGCTTACACCCAAAATAATAAAATATACAAATTCTAATGACGTCAAGTTTGGTACAACTATTCCCAAAAATGTTACACATTTATGTAATGTAAACCCACCAATAACAACTTGCCCCAAAAGCTCAACCCTCGCGACGTCCTCCTCGTGATCAGCGAGTCTAATCCTTTCCTCCTGGGGGGGGGGGGGTTAAGGAAAAACAAAGATAAAAGAAAGGGGGTGAGATAAATCTCAATAAGTTACTAATGCAACTACATGACATGCTATGATGCAATAAGCAATAAACAATAATAAATATCACTTAGCACGTAGCATTTATCAGTTAACAGATAGCAGCGGAAATAACAAGTAACAAAGGATATTAGCCAAGGTTTTCCAACTAATAGAACCAAATAAAGGTCGCTGCGCAGCTTCAATAATCCACAATCAACATCTTCATAGTAGCATGAAAGCTGAAGAGAAAACCCCCGGTACCGGAACCAATAACAAAGTAACGTGCCACAAAGGGCGGGAGCCATGCCACAAAGTCATGCTCCAAAATGTGTAGCTAGAATACTCACAAAAGGAGCTAGCTCATCCCATCCAAGGCCAATCTGGAAGGGGAAAGAAGGACAATGGGCGATGCTATACTGGACTTGGCTTGTGCCATTATAGTATTATCCATTGCCTGACTCGATACACAAATAACAGCTGGACTTTCAAATGAAAGCTAAGTAATAAACACTAGCTTAAATAAACAACCACTGATTCCAAAGTAGGGAATCTTTATCAAGAAGTCACCAACAAAGTGAAATGAACCAACAACACATAATTAAAGTGTTCCAATAATCTCAACAATGATAACACAATTCCCATATAACATTCAATCACAAAGGATCCAGTTAACTCAAGAACACAACCAAAACTACTCACTCATCTCGAAGAGCTCAAGGAGAGCTTTAAAACGATAATTTATACACCTAAAACGGAGTCCGGATGAGGGAGTTATGAACTATTGGAGATTATCTACGAAAGGTACAAGAGGATGAAGCTCAGGGCTTGTACAGCGGAGGGGGAGCACGCCCTCACGGAAAGGGTGCGCGCGCCCTATAGGATCAGAAGGTTCATGCCAGAAAGGCTAGAGGAGGGTGCGCGCGCTCGCGAGAAAAGGGTGCGCACGCCCCTAGCATCAGAAGGTTTTGAGTTGATGAAACAAAGGGTGCGCACGCCCCCCCAAATGGTGCCCGCGCCCTAGGTGATCAGAAGGTTTTGTTTCCAAAAGGGCATAAGGGTGCGTACGCCCCCTCAAGACTAACACTACCAATATGTAAACTAAAGTACCAACACCATTTGGAAGCCAAAAGAACTCTAGAACATCATCTAAAGAACCTCAATCAAAGATGATTCAAATACCAAATTTTCACAAAAATGAACAAAAATGTAAATCACTCCCAAATCCACTCAAGATGCAATAAATAGCATTCATATCATCAAATAAACATGGAGTAGCATTTCTAGCATAAAATGGGGGAAAAGTAACTTACCCGGATTTCTCAAAGTTGACGGAATTGGAATATTCTTAGCTCCCTACGATCCTATCGACGATCCAAGCACATTTCATAAAATGAGTACTAAGAAAAGATGAGAGGAAGAGGATGAAAATGAAGAGAGAAGGGAGAGAGAAATCTTACCTTTTTCTTTGGAGAGAGAGAGAAAGAACTGGGAATGGAGTAGGGTGAGGGAGAGGTGAGGGAGAAGAGAGGGAGTAGGGAGAATTATTTTCAAAAACTTACACTTAGACCCCCTCCCCACTAACTACACAAACTCTAATACTTCCTACTAACAACTAAGACCAAATAATACTACACTAGCACAAATGACCCAAATAAAATGCTAGGCATAAATTATTATAACACATAAAATGCACACATAAATTATTAATTAAATAATAATTTAAACAATTAAATAAGAAATAAATAAATAATTAGATATTTATTATTAGAAAATAGAGGCGGTTTTTCGGGTCGTGACATTCACTCCCCCTTAAACAAATTTTGACCCGAATTTTAACGAGACTTACCCGAATTAAAAAGCCACGGATATTTCCTCTCTATCTCATCACGAAGCTCCCTCGTCGATTCTTCAACATTATGATTCCTCCAAAGAAATCTAACCAACGGAATGCTTTTGTTCCTCAACTCTTGGACTTTGGTATCTAAAATCCGAACCGGTCGTTCCTCGTAAGTCATGTCAGGCTCTATATCCTCCGGTACCCTCGGTAACACGTGAGATGGATCATGAACATACTTCCGAAGCATAGAAACGTGAAAAACATTATGTAACCGGTCCAAAGAAGATGGTAACGCAAGCCGATATGCTAGAAGTCCCACTTTCCCCAAAATCTCAAACGGTCCAACAAACCTCGGAGCGGTTCGGATACCAACCTTCGGGGACACCTTCAAGAACACAAAATCTCCGGTCTGAAAACTAAGATCTCGTCTTCGATGATCGGCGTAGCTCTTCTGTCGACTCTGGGCCGTCTTCAATCGATCCCGAATAATTTTAACCTTTTCCACCGAGTCCTGAACCATGTCAACACCCCAAAGTTTTGCTTCCCCAACCTCGTCCCAACAAATAGGCGACCGACATTTCCTCCTATACAAAGCCTCATACGGTGCCATCTGAATACTCGACTGATAACTATTATTGTAGGCGAACTCTGCAAGCGGTAGATGGGTATCCCACGAATCTGGAAAGTCAACTGTGCAAGCTCGTAACATATTCTCGAGAATCTGAATGGTTCTTTCAGACTGACCGTCAGTCTGAGGATGAAATGCTGTGCTAAACCTCAAATCGGTACCCAAAGCCTTCTGCAACGCTTGCCAAAATCGGGATGTAAACCTGGGATCTCTGTCTGACACAATACTAACTGGAACACCATGCAATCTGACAATCTCATGAATATACAAATTCGCAAGTTTCTCCATCGAATAGGAAATGTTAATGGGTAAGAAATGAGAAGATTTAGTCAACCTGTCCACGATCACCCAAACTGCATTGAACCTCCTTCGAGTCCTGGGTAGTCCGGTTACAAAATCCATCGTAATGTGTTCCCACTTCCACTCGGGTATCTCAAGAGGCTGAAGAAGACCTGCGGGTCTCTGATGCTCTGCTTTAACTTGTTGACAGGTCAAACATTTCAACACATATTCTGCGATTTCCCTCTTCATGTTAATCCACCAAAATTGTTGTTTTAAATCCTGATACATCTTCGTACTCCCGGGATGAATGGTATACCGGGATTTGTGACCCTCATCAAGAACTCGCTGTTTAATCCCACTGATATTCGGCACACACAATCTGCTACGGTAAGTCAACACTCCCTCGGAGTCAAGCTGGAAGTCCACATACTGTCTATCCCGGGCATTATCCATAATCTTCTTCAACTCTGGGTCATCCTTCTGAGTATCCTTTATTTTTTGAATTAATGTGGGAAATACATTAAGGTTCGCAAAAATAACTCCACGCTTCGACTCTTGGGGACGCCAATCTCAAGCATCCTCTAGCAATTTCCATTCACGAATCATCATTGATGCCACATAAGACTTTCGACTAATCGCATCAGCTACTACATTTGCTTTGCCCGGATGGTACGAAATGGTGAAATCATAATCTTTTAAAAGTTCCATCCATCGACGCTGCCGGTTGTTCAATTCCTTTTGAGAGAAGAGGTACTTCAAACTCTTGTGATCCGTGAAAATCTTGAACTTTTCCCCGTAAAGGTAATGCTTCCACTTATGCAACGCAAAGACTATCGCAGCCAACTCCATATCATGAGTAGGGTAATTCTGTTCACTAGGGGTCAACTTCCTCGAAGCATAAGCGATTACTTTCCCATTCTGCATCAAAACACAACCCAAACCCTCTTTCGAAGCATCACTGTAAATTACTAAGTCGTCATTTCCATTTGGTAACGCAAGAATAGGAGCCGTAGTTAATCTCTTCTTTAATTCATCAAAGCAACTTTGACATTTTTCACTCCACACAAACGGTACATCCTTCGGGGTCAACTGAGTCATCGGAGTAGCAATCCTCGAAAACCCTTCTATAAACCTTCTGTAATACCCGGCTAAACCCAGAAAACTTCTGATCTCGGTCACTGACTCGGGTCTCTTCCAATCCACTATGGCTTCTATCTTTAAGGATCCACAGAAATCCCATCTTTAGAAATAACATGACCCAGAAATGAAACCTTCTCGAGCCAAAATTCGCATTTACTAAACTTCGCAAACAACTGCTCCCTCGCAAGAATGGATAAACTGTCCTCAAGTGTTGCTCGTGCTCCTCTCGAGATTTAGAGTAGACAAGAATGTCATCGATGAAAACCACCACAAACGAATCAAGATAAGGATGGAAAACCCGGTTCATCAAATCCATAAACACGGCGGGCGCGTTAGTCAACCCAAACGGCATAACCAAGAACTCGTAATGACCATAGCGAGTGCGAAAGGCAGTCTTCGGAATGTCCTCCGATCGAATCTTCAACTGATGGTACCCACTCCTCAAATCAAGTTTAGAAAACACAACTGAGCTTGAAGCTGATCAAATAAATCATCAATGTGAGGTAGAGGATACTTGTTCTTCACTGTAACCTGATTCAACTTTCGGTAATCAATACACAATCTCAAAGAACCGTCTTTCTTCCGCACAAACAAAACCGGTGCTCCCCACGGGGAAACACTAGGGCGGATAAACCCTCGATCAAGCAACTCTTGCAACTGAACCTTTAGTTCCTTCAATTCTGCGGGAGCCAACCTATACGGTGCCTTTGAAATCGGAGCTGTACCCGGCAAAAGATCTATACAAAACTCTATCTCATGATCTGGAGGCATATCATATTCAGAAGAGAAAACATCGGGAAATTCTCTAACTACCCGAACACTCTCCAAACTAGGGGATTCTTTCCTAGTATCAAGCACACTAGCCAAGTACCCCTCACAACCACGGTGCAACAATCTCCTAGCTTTCACATAAGAAATGATACGAATATTCCTACCCAAAGGCATAGCCTCAAAAGTAAACTTAGGCACATCAGGGATGGAAAAATTAACGACCTTTCTACGACAATCGACAGAAGCATGATATTTGCTTAGCCAATCCATACCCAAAATAACATCAAAGTCTTGAATAGGAAGGACTACCAAGTCCGCACACAAGACATGACCACAGATAAGCACATCACAAGCATGAAAGACTTTATCAGTCACCAAACACTCTCCCATAGGAGTTGACACCTCTAACACATAGGGCAAAGACTCAGATACAACATTTAGTAAAGAAGCAAATTGCACAGAAATGTAAGAATGAGATGATCCTGGATCTACTAACGTACGCGCGCTCACATTAGATATAGAAACAATACCTCCAATCACTGAGGGATCATCTGCCTGATGCTGATTCATTGCAAACACTTTTCCTTGAACCTTGGCCTTTCCCGTAGCATCCCTTTTCTGACCCTGTGGAGCCCCAGCTCCTACCCCAGTCGGTTGACCTCTGAATCTCGGGCAATCTTTCACAAAATGCCCCAACTGCCCACAGTTAATACATTTCCCTTGTTTCTTCCAACACTGGTCCTCCGAGTGTCCTCCCCTTTGGCAATATGAACAAAGTCTCCTATTTTGGTTCCCTTGGTTCCCGGCAGTAGTACCCGGGTTCCTTGGGATCGGTTTCCCTCAGGACTGAGATTGTCCCCCAAAATTACCTCGGTTATCTGAACGGGTCTGTGGCTTGCTCTGTCCTCCCTGCTTGCTAGTGTTAGTTACCTCGACCTTCTTCTTATGCTCCCCTATATCTTGCTCAATCAAATAGGCTCGGTCCACCGCATCCTGATAAGTTTGAATCCTCTGTGCTATAAGTTGAGTCCGGATAGAAGTCTTCAAACCCCGGATGAATCTCATAGCTTTCTGTTCTTCGGTCCTCACAAGATAGTCACAATACCGGGCTAATTCTGTGAACTTAGCCGAGTACTGAGCTATAGACAACAAACCTTGCTCCAAGTTGAGAAGCTCGATCTCTTTTCGGTTTTGATCCACCACTGGAATAAAATGCTCTTTGAACTTCCGCACAAACAATTCCCATGCATAAACTGTATGGGTATTATCCCAACTCGCCTTAACTCCTTTCCACCAATGCTCGGCGGCCCCAACCAATTTATAAGCCGCAAACCGGACCCTATCCTCATCCGTGCACCCAAACACATCATAAATTTTCTCCATAGACTCAACCCATAGTTCGGCCTTCTTCACATCGGGCTCACCATCGAACTCCCTTGGTTTTAATTTCAGAAATTGTTCCAACCCGTATCGCGGAGGTGGCACATACTCCTCTCTTGGCCCTTGGTCATGAATTGCCTTCATGGCCGCCTCAAACATGCCTTGGAACATAGCACGGTTCTCTTCCCGAAGATCATTCTGATTCTGAGCCCCACTAGAACTTTCACCCGTTCTTCTTCTAGCCATTGTGAATGATTACCTGCATAAAACATCAACCGTTACTCACTCCGAACACAACTACCCTCCTAGGTCATACTAGTCCACCTAGACTTATACTTAGAGCTAAACCATAGCTCTGATACCAACAGTCGCGACCCCGACCCCGCGGGCCCGGAGTACGCGAGCTGGACGTCGACTTAAACAATAAACTCTAAAAGAATGAAGATAAAAATTTCCTTTTATACCAAAAGATGATAACACAAAGTTTTGAAATCTAACTTGAACAACAAAATATAAACTAGTGTAAGCTCCATAAGCTTACACCCAAAATAATAAAATATACAAATTCTAATGACGTCAAGTTTGGTACAACTATTCCCAAAAAGGTTACACATTTATGTAATGTAAACCCACCAATAACAACTTGCCCCAAAAGCTCAACCCTCGCGAAGTCCTCCTCGTGATCAGCGAGTCTAATCCTTTCCTCCTGGGGGGAGGGTTAAGGAAAAACAAAGATAAAAGAAAGGGGGTGAGATAAATCTCAATAAGTTACTAATGCAACTACATGACATGCTATGATGCAATAAGCAATAAACAATAATAAATATCACTTAGCACGTAGCATTTATCAGTTAACAGATAGCAGCGGAAATAACAAGTAACAAAAGATATTAGCCAAGGTTTTCCAACTGATAGAACCAAATAAAGGTCTCTGCGCAGCTTCAATAATCCACAATCAACATCTTCATAGTAGCATGAAAGCTGAAGAGAAAACCCCCGGTACCGGAACCAATAACAAAGTAACGTGCCACAAAGGGCGGGAGCCATGCCACAAAGTCATGCTCCAAAACGTGTAGCTAGAATACTCATAAAAGGAGCTAGCTCATCCCATC
The DNA here is from genome assembly GCA_026119855.1 of Campanula takesimana. Lineage (NCBI taxonomy): Eukaryota > Viridiplantae > Streptophyta > Magnoliopsida > Asterales > Campanulaceae > Campanula > Campanula takesimana. The sequence continues at coordinate 2,489,686 of JAOWBW010000140.1, forward strand.
CAAGGCCAATCTGGATGGGGAAAGAAGGACCAATGGGCGATGCTATACTGGACTTGGCTTGTGCCATTATAGTATTATCCATTGCCTGACTCGATACACAAATAACCAGCTGGACTTTCAAATGAAAGCTAAGTAATAAACACTAGCTTAAATAAACAACCACTGATTCCAAAGTAGGGAATCTTTATCAAGAAGTCACCAAGAAAGTGAAATGAACCAACAACACATAATTAAAGTGTTCCAATAATCTCAACAATGATAACACAATTCCCATATAACATTCAATCACAAAGGATCCAGTTAACTCAAGAACACAACCAAAACTACTCACTCATCTCGAAGAGCTCAAGGAGAGCTTTAAAACGATAATTTATACACCTAAAACGGAGTCCGGATGAGGGAGTTATGAACTATTGGAGATTATCTACGAAAGGTACAAGAGGATGAAGCTCAGGGCTTGTACAGCGGAGGGGGCGCACGCCCTCACGGAAAGGGTGCGCGCGCCCTATAGGATCAGAAGGTTCATGCCATAAAGGCCAGAGGAGGGTGCGCGCGCTCGCGAGAAAAGGGTGCGCACGCCCCTAGCATCAGAAGGTTTTGAGTTGATGAAACAACGAGGGAGCGCACGCCCCCCAGAAAATGGTGCGCGCGCCCTAGGTGATCAGAAGGTTTTGTTTGCAAAAGGGCATAAGGGTGCGCACGCCCCCTCCCAAAGGGTGCGCGCGCCCCCTTGCCCGGAGGGGTAATTTCCGGCCAAAATTCCTGGGTTCTTCCATTTTTTCCAACCAAAATCAAACCAAACCCAATCTTCACCATTGTAAGCCAAACTCAAGACTAACACTACCAATATGTAAACTAAAGTACCAACACCATTTGGAAGCCAAAAGAACTCCTAGACATCATCTAAAGAACCTCAATCAAAGATGATTCAAATACCAAATTTTCACAAAAATGAACAAAAATGTAAATCACTCCCAAATCCACTCAAGATGCAATAAATAGCATTCATATCATCAAATAAACATGGAGTAGCATTTCTAGCATAAAATGGGGGAAAAGTAACTTACCCGGATTTCTCAAAGTTGACGGAATTCGAATATTCTTAGCTCCCTACGATCCTATCGACGATCCAAGCACATTTCATAAAATGAGTACTAAGAAAAGATGAGAGGAAGAGGATGAAAATGAAGAGAGAAGGGAGAGAGAAATCTTATATTTTTCTTTGGAGAGAGAGAGAAAGAACTGGGAATGGAGTAGGGTGAGGGAGAGGTGAGGGAGAAGAGAGGGAGAATGGAGAATTATTTTCAAAAACTTACACTTAGACCCCCTCCCCACTAACTACACAAACTCTAATACTTCCTACTAACAACTAAGACCAAATAATACTACACTAGCACAAATGACCCAAATAAAATGCTAGGCATAAATTATTATAACACATAAAATGCACACATAAATTATTAATTAAATAATAATTTAAACAATTAAATAAGAAATAAATAAATAATTAGATATTTATTATTAGAAAATAGAGGCGGTTTTTCGGGTCGTGACACTAATGGTATCACAAAGAAGTTCATTATCTCCGGTTATGTGTCGTGAGCAACCACTGTCCAAGTGCGGTTTTAAGAACTTAACCGCTATGGTAAAACCAAACTATACTCAGCCTAGACAAATAAAAATCTAGAAATGGACTTAATCTAAAAATTGAAGTATAACTTCATTACATGCAGTCCTAAAGTCCATAAAAAGACACGTGGCATTGTAAGTACCCCAATCTGAACTTAAACCAATTAGAGGAATTCTTAGCACCATTTAGGGATAAACTTATAGGCTAGTACCTCACTAAGATAAACCAATAACCTTAGGATTGTTCTGGAATTAAACTTAGAAAAATCCAGAAGCTCGCCAGGCTGAGCCATACGGATGATTTGGGTACTAGAAGGGCCCAGCCGTACGGCTGGTTAGGGTGCCTTTAGTCCCTATAAATTGTGCCCTTGTTGATCATTTCAAGAGGGAGAAACATTAGTTTGAGAGCATAAACTCTGCTGAAATACAAGCAGAAACACCATCTTTATGAGAATTGAGAGAAAGAGAGGAAGATAGGCTAGAATCAAAAATTGGTGAGGCCTACTTCTCCCCCATCTCCTCTTCACTTGTTTATTTACTTTATTATACTCTTATCTATGCAATGTCTTTACAGTACTTGAGCTATTATTATTAAATGGAACCAATTCTTGAAATGATTCATGGTGCCCTCATGCCTTGTGCATGATTAAGGGTTAAAACCAAAGATGATCAAGACTTGTTATGATAAATGCAATTTACTTTATGTCATTTACTTTCATGTCAATTCATATTTATGTCATTTACTTTCATGTCAATCTATATTTATGTCATTTAAATTCTTGTCTTTACTTTTTGGACATGATCAAGTTTGGGTGGTAAAGTTCCAATCTTTACCATCTAAAGTTTGATTTTAGTCTTAATAATATCCCTTTGGATGATAAAGACTCAATCTTTATTCATCCAAATGTTGATTTTTGATGCCTCATGGCTCTTTATTAGATGAATCAACCATTTGGGGGGGGGGTTAAAGTCTCAATCTTTAACAATCCAAATGGTTATTTTGGCTCAAAGCCATGTTCATCAACTTTGTGGTAATTTCCCCAATTATTGCCTTGATCATGCCCAAAAACATTGTGTTTTGGTGTCTAATTAATGGTAAAAGGCATAGGGATGTTGTTATGCATGTTTTGGTTCCACAAAAATAAACTGAAAAGATCACATTCAGTCCAGTTTCAGCAGGATGCTCTGTTTCTGCCTGAACTGGACTGCTTTCTGATAAATCTGTAAAATTCCCAGGACAACCATCCTCATCCGTACGGATTTTGTCCAGGGAATGGCTTTTTCCAATTTTTTCACCATTCTATTAAAAGGCTTTGCAAATAAACCCCTTTTGTTAAATCTTAAACTGTTTTCTGTTAAGTCAGTTTCTCCCATTTTTAAAATACACACACACACACACACACTTGCACGTTTTTTTGGTCAACAAACTAGGGAGACTCGGTTTTCTGAGGTGGATTGGGTGAACAATGAAAAGTTCTTCCCAAAATGTAACGTGACTTCCGAACTCACCTTCTCTAACATTTTCTGTTAAATTTGGGTTTAAAATTAAATTAACGTGGCGACTCCGTTTTCTTGAACATAAAGTGCCGTGTTTGATTCTCATGGTAACGAATTCATTTTTTCCCGCGGGCATCTCACAGTGGCGACTCCTCTGGGGAATAGTGTGTTTTCGAACTTCTTTTTAGAAGATTCGGGGGCATTCTTGTGTGGGTAAAACTCCCGTCCCCGTTTGTTGACTTTGTGCATATTTTTGTGTGTATTTTATGTTTTTGTTTTGATTTCTGAGAATGAAACTGCTCTGTAAACACAATAAACTGGGGATTGAAGGATCAGAAACTGGAAAATTGCAAAAATAATGGGACACCTCGACTAGCCGTACGGCTGGTTTTCCCGGGCCCACAGAATGTTTCAAATTAACAATTTCTTGCAGGGCAGAAACATTCTAATGGTCCCCTTTGCTTCTGCTTGTCCAGGTTCCTATTTCCAGCCTCTACTTGTGCACATATGCCTTTGATTTCTTAACCAAAACTTGAATTTTAAACCTTGGTTATGCACAAATTTTGGACATAATTTTTTTTTGGATTTTTCAAGGCCTCATTGTGCATAATCCCTTTTATGAAAGTTTGGTTTTCCAAATCCTTTGTTGTTGTGCACAATATTCTTGTACAAATTGATTTTTAAAGGGCCTTGCTCCTCTTGCAAAAAATTTCAGTTTTCAAACCTTCGATTGTGCACAACCTTTTCCATGTAAAAAAAAATGTCTTTCCCAAGATTCTTACTTGTTCATATTTTTTTTTGATTACTTGTGAGAATTACTTGTTCAAATTGCTTGTCCATATCTTGTATATATTCTTGTTCACGATATTAAAACACATTGCAAAATTCCTATTTTAACTCAAAAGGGAACATAGAAGACTTCACACAACGCGCACTCGACCTTGTGCACGTCTCAAAAACCCTCAAAACCCGGGATGGATTCCACGATGTAGCTTGATTGGCACTCTTGTGCCCTTCTCGCGCGCACGGGTCCATTCCACCTCCTCTTTCGAGCCGAGTCAACCACACATTGCCCGTGACACACAAATACCGTGACCATGGTTGGTTTTTGGTCAAGATCACGTCATCACATCCCTACTACATGTCCAAACGTTAATTATGGCCAAGTTAACGCCCGAGCTCACGACTCCTTGTGAAAGCAAGTGTGACTAAGGTCATCTTTGACCCGGTCCTTGACTTATGCGTTAATGCCAGTCATAATTAATCAAAGTCATGTGTTAGAGATAGGATGACACCGTGTCATTAAGCTCTATTGTTTGGCCCGTCCTAATCATCCTTAGGACCAAGGTTAAGGTCCGAGATCCCTCATTTTAATAAGGTCATGCCGGAAATTTGTTGAAGCGTTAAGTCAATCTTGACCTCAACCGGGGCTTAATTTTGATAAGAATGGCCCGCGCATTGGAACTTTGTGATACACTAGACCTTAGGTTTGGTTCTTTTGGTCGGTGGAAGCCGCGTGCCCTATAGGACCCTCGCCCGGGATAGTCCGTCCTTGGGAGCGTGCAATACATGTGAAAAATGAGGGGTCTATAGGCGTAGTGATGGCCTCCACTGATCCAGGATTTAGAATAGTTGCGAAAAAGAAGAGAATCTTTTCCAACCATCTAGGAATAAAATATGTTTTAAGTAAATGTGAACAATGCAAAAAAATAATAAGCATTCATGTTGCATGAGCCTAAGACTTTTACCCAAACACTAGCCCGAGTCGATACCCGAGTCTGAACAAACCTCCTTGTCCCCCGCAGCTCGTAAAAAGTTGATAAGAGTTCCGGGTCACCGTTTGATCAGTGCCGAGTCAGATAGTTCATCAGCAGCTTCGCTGAGACTTCTCAGGATGACTAGCCCGGCAGGAAGCAGTAGTGGGGGTGATAATGCAGTAGATCCGAATGGTCTCACTAGGGAAGAATTGGTACAAGATTTAGAGGCCGCCAGGGCCTGGGAAGAGAGTATCCGTAAACATCAGGATGAAATGCAGAGTAGGGTGGTGGAAGCCCTAAGACAAAAGGGGGTAGCAGTCATGTTTGAAAACGATGGGTCTTTTATGGAGATCACCGATGAAGAGGAGGTCGAAAATGTGCAACCTCAGACCTACAACCGAGTTCCTCCTCCCCAAACTTACCCCAATGTGGTAACCTCACGTCCCATATTACAAACCACCATTCACCAAAATGCGCCTGTAACCCAAGCTCCTTTTGCCCCACCAAGCGGTTTTCCTTCATATCCGCCCGGATTCACCCCGCACGGCCCGATCCCAAAGATCCGAGAGCCCTTAGCACCAGCCACTATTGGTTTGCCACCTCCGGCTTTGCCAATCGCATCCCAAGGAGCATCATACCCATTTTACAACCTGGTGGCACAAGCCTATGATGCAGTCCCACCATATATCCCTACCAGCAATCCCGCGCACGGGTACGTCTACACCCACACGCTCCCCCAAAGCTCTCCTCTTGTGATACCATCCACCACTGTGCCTCCGACCATAGTTCCGGCGATAAGCCAAACCATGGGGTCAATCAACTTGAGCCCATACATGGATCCCCAGATGGGATGGTTGGTAGAAAGATTGAAACAAATGGAAGAAAAGTTTGAAGGGATCAACGGATGGAAATCCTCTTTGGGGGTTACCGACCCTGACAAGATTGTCCCCCTACCCCAAAAATTCAAAATGCTGGAAATTGACAAGTTTAACGGAACTGCTTGACCCCAAACCCACATCAATGCTTACACCTTAGCAATGAGGGAAAAGGGGTGTACTGTGCAGCAAATGGCCGATCACTTCCAACTCTCCTTAAGAGGAAACGCACTCAAATTGTTCTTCAATTTGAAAGATGAATCCTGAGCTACATGGGATCGGATCAAAGAAGCGTTCCTCACAAAGTACCAGTCTAACTTTGAGTGGGAAATGAACCATACAGATCTGCAAAGCACCATACAGAAGGGTGATAAACTGATTGGTGAATTCTATAGGAGATGGAATTATAAGATCGGGGAGATTTACAATCCGCCAACTGAGGACGAACAATTGGATATTTTCCAATCATGTCTGAAACCTCAATTGCGAGCTTTGATCAGTCACCACTTCTATCCTAACCTCCGGGCCATGGTTACTGCCGGATCCAAGTTCAAAAAGGCTCTCAGCGAGTAAACTTCCACCCAGAGCAGTGGGAACTCTATAGATACCGTCCCCCGGTCATCAAAAAAGGGAAGGAAACCTCAGGGATAGTCAACAACATCTAAGGGGAAAACCCAAGACAAAACCCACAAGGGACGGGTAACTCGGAAAAGCGTCGGTTCGTAAGATTTGAAGACTTTGGGATGGCTCTAAGCAAGGTGTTTGAGGGATTGGTCAAGCAAGGCCTTCCAAAACCCCTTGTCAACTTCTAACCCAAAAATCCTGAGAGGTACCTTGATGTTAACAAAAGGTGTGCCTTCCATAACTACCATGGGCATAACACCGATGAATGCTCGGTTATGAAACGTATCGTTTTAGACTTGATTGACAAAGGGAAGCTTGAACACCCCCGAGGTCCAAATGTGGTCAACAATCTGTTCCCCAATAACAATTCCATAAACATGATTGAGTTTGGAGAACCAGCACCAGTGACCTTTTTGGAATTCAATACCTCGATAATGCATATTGGAGAGAGATGGAAAAACACCCTATGGGCTTGTGTGCAAGAAGGGAGGATGAAATGCCCTCCAGATAGTATGGTGGCCTACGTGTTGAGTGCAAGGGTCCTTCACCAGAATGCCAATGATTTGATCATGATTAAGCTCACCAAGCACAAACTGACATACAAATAGTGCATGGAGGAATTGGAAAAGGCCATCGAGAGCACCTCGGGAGGCGAAAGCCATGGTCCAAATGAGTACTGTCCCCTCACCATGAGCGTTTCCATATCACGGGACCGAGCAGCTCGCCAACCGAAGAAATGTTGATTAAAAGAGTGTGTGGTTGTAATGGTGGAAAGGAAGAAAGCGGGTACGATATAGCAAGAATCCCAGAGGTTTCCAACTACAAAGGGCACCTCGCCCAAATGAGAGGAGCAATCCATTCTATGCCTCACCAAGAGCTTCGTAACCACTATGAAAGTGATGATGAGGAATCCCTTTACATGCCTCCCCATGTGCCGTGCCCAAAAATGGAAGAAAATTTTCCTGTGTTGGAGGATCTCCTATCCTTACCACCATTATCCCCACCATTGGGATTTGATAGTGAAGAGTCAGCATTCCCGAGCCATTTCTATTGCATGTTGACCAGTGAAAAACTCCGAGAAGCCGTAGGGGTGGTGAAAAGAAAAAGCACTCGTCCCATTTCCCTTGAGGAAATCTGTAGATCCACTTATCCGTCTAGAGGTAAGATCACGTTGAATGAGTTGCGAAAAGAAGCATGGACTTATGACACCAAGAGCCCACCAATACCCGCAGAGGAGTCAGAAGAAGTTTGTGACCCCGTGGAAGTAAGTGTATTGACCCGCTCCGGGAAAGTGCACACAGAAAACCCCAAGAAACCCCCTCCACTGGAACACTGCAGCATGCCCCCTTCCCATGTTAAGGAAGTGGAAGTCCTAGATTCCGAGAAGGATGATCCTGTCCTCACTCAACTCAAGAGGACCCAAGCCAACATCTCCTTGTGGTCTCTTCTTACCTCCTCATATCCCCACAAACTCAAGCTAGAGGAATGTCTAGCACAAACCATGGTACCCACCATGGCTACTCCCAAAGAAGCCATCCAAATGATTGGGAGTGTTCACTATGGTAATGTTATTATCTTCACAGACTTGGATCTACTGAAATTCGGAATCACAATGAGGCTCTTTACATCACGGTACAATTGGATGAACGTCGCCTTCCCCAGGTCTTGGTTGACAATGGGTCCTCCATGAACGTCCTCCCTGCCAAGATGATGGACCTACTTGGTCTCAAAGCTGAAAACCCGAGACCCTCTACAATCACGGTCAAAGCTTACGACTCCACGGCACGATCAGTCTTGGGGGTAGTTATCTTGAATCTTTGGTTCGGGAAACAAATGGTGCCAACAGATTTGCAAGTGCTTGACATCCCTATCTCCTTCACCGCCCTGTTAGGCTTCCCTTGGCTTCACAAGGTCAATGGAGTAGGTTCTAACCTCCACCAGTATGTAAAATATGTGCAAGGAATCAACCTAACGGTCATCTATGGGGACAGTGTCACCACTGAGGGAACCAACACCAACGGGATCCCCGTGTTAGAAATCAAACACGAGGAAAATGGCATGGTATTGAACGGCTTCACAGAGATACCTCCCAAATCTCACATTTGTTGTGTGGACCTCACGCTCGCAAAGGATAAGATCCCTCCCGCAATGAAAATGATGCGCCTAATGCATTACCTCCTGGGGCTTGGTCTTGGTAGAAAAATCCAGGGTACACACAAGGTCATCGATATCAAGGAGCAAAAGACGCTCCATGGCTTGGGATATACGCCAACCCCCAAAGACATAAGAACCGATAAGGAAATGGCTCGAAAGAAAAGCCAAGCCAAGGCTCGAGGCATCCCGTACAAGACTCCTAATCTCTGTCCTTATACCTTTGACATGGGCCGTTACTTTGTAAGAGGGGGATTCCAAACCGAGACTCCGGATGCAAAAAAGCCATTAATGGTCCCCAATTGGGACAAGCTGCAGGAGGATCTTGCAAGGTTCCAGAGAATGACTGCCAACCCCATAAGGAGGAAGTTCCTTGATATGCCTAAAATGTCCGGTCCTACTGTTAGGCCCAATTGGTAGGAAAATAGGCTAGAGGGGGGGGGGTGAATAGCCTTTTTAAAAACTTTTCAAGAAACACTTTAATAAATGCAAAGTCACTTATAAGTTTGCAAACTATTATCAGTAAGCGCAGCGGAGAAGATATGACTAAGTTTTAACTCACACTTAAATCGGTAAGAAATGGTTTTCAGAGCTTAGTTTAAACACAAAGTTGTTTCCAAAAGTTCAATGCAGTTTCAAGAGATTGGTCAAAGGAAAATATAATGAATCAGTGTGAACAGTTAGATCAGCTGGTGAGAGATTTTCAACCGGCAAGAATAATGTAGCTGACAAGAGACACAGAGATTTGGAGAGGTTCACAGTATAAATACTGCTACGTCCTCTACCAAGTTTGGTCAGAACTTGGATTTGGGTTAAGAGTACTATTAGATATTTCTAGTCTATTACAAGCATGGCTTTGCCGGTATACAAAGACTAAGTTCTAGAAATTTCTAATGGATCATAAAACAAATACTGACCAAGTGTTTTTGAGCGGCAAGTTCAAAAGAACTTATCTCACTCAGGTGGGTGTGTGAATAACTCAATCACAATATTCCTTATATAAGTCTAGCTTGGGAATATTAACAAAGTGATGAGTTTGTGCACGAGTGTATGTCCTATTAATGTCTAATGATTATCTGGACGGAATGTTGAGCTTCAATGAATGCTTCAACAATCAACTCTCTTCAATGCACCAACCTTCTTCAATGCAACAAGTCCTCTATTTATAAGAGGAGCAAATGTCTTAGCTTGTTGAAGAAGGATAATATTTGAATTTCCAGCTGCGTAGGTGAGGAGCTTTTAATGCGGTATCTTGAGCATTAATGGTGCAGATTTGTTGTACACGCATGCTTGGAAAAGTCTGATGGGTAAAGACCACTTTGTCTCAACCGGTTACCTGCAAAAGCAAGTAGAGACAGAGTATAGCTAAAAGTAGCTATGTGTCAGACGGCGTAGTAATCACTACAGAGCAGGTAGACTACTTTTTGATAAAACAATATGAAAGGACAGGGACAATCAGCAAGGTTGACTTTAAGATGGAACGATGTAACCTGACTGACAGTACAGACTGTCTTTCTTTATCGGCATGTTGAGAATGGATTTGATCGGCAACTTGTGTAGCAAGTTGATCGGCAACTTGTGTAGCAACTTGATTGGCAACTTGTCGTATGTTGAGAATAGAGTTGATCGGCAACTTGTTTACTGGTCTGCTGATTTGCTTCCTCTTGCTGGTTTGTCTTGTTTAAAGAGATGTAATACACCTGTGCAGATTACAAAGAATCCTAAGGGTACCTAAATAGGTTCTAATAAAATTGGGGGATCCTAAGTGTAGACATGATTGGGATTAAGTAATTCTAGTGTCTAGGAATCTATTTGAACAACAATCTCCTCCTAATTACTTAAGTCCAATCACCCTTAATACTAAGGACATCTCTTATCTTAGGGAAAAGTTTTCTACATATATCTAGGTATAGTCAATTCCTAAGATAAGTCACACTAAATGTCTAAAGTAAAAGGTGAATTGACCAAAATAAATGGTGAAGCCGGTTCAATGAATCGGCAGAAGTGTTGATCTGCAAAAAGGATTAGCATAGTATAATACAGATAACATATGTATATAAGAATAACATATTAGCACAGTCAAAATATCATTAGGCGAAGAAATTTGTCTATGGAGGTCTTCATAAGATATCTACATCATAGGCTATGTCGACTCAAGAATCAGCAGCTGGATCTGAAGTCTTAGGATCTTCTGATGGAGTCGAGTCCTTTGGAATAGATTCAGTCTTTTTCACCTTCTTCTTTGCTCTTTCCTCTTCCTTTTCTTCTTTTCTTTTCGCCTTGCTCTGTCTTCTTTGTGCACTCTCCAATCATTCAGATAACATCTTGTTGTTCGCCTCAAGTTCAGCAATCTTTAACATGGCTTGAAGAAGTTCATTCTGAATATCAGCAAGTTTCTCAACTGAAACCTCAAGTTTATTGCGGGTATCATTGTGCTCGGCAAGTAGAATCTTATGCTGAGAGACAAGAGAGCCATTTATCTCTGACAGATTAAGTACACGTTCAGTTCTATCTTGCAGCAGATCTTTCATATCATTGTATACAGATGTCCTGATCCTGATAACATCCTCCTCCTGATTGGACTTACGTATCTGCTTGGTAAGCTCCTTGGTGGATTGCTTGAACAAATCCATAATGGAATGGGAGAAATCAACCAAATCAACATGACTAGCAGGTTCTTTTTTATTATAGTCATCTCCTTCTTCAAACAGATGGAAGTCATAAATGCTGTTGAAGATGATAGGCTTATCAATGTAAATCGGTGTAGCAAAGACTTCGGGATTTTTGAGATAAAGAGAAGAGTCAAAATCAGGATTTTCTAAGTCAGCATCCTTGATCTGTACGTCATCAACAACAATCTGCATCTCATCATCAGAAATAACTATAGGCAATGGAAAAGATGGAAGAGGAGCTGGAGGTGGAGGTAAAGGAAGAACTTGATGGAGTACAGGATCCTCATCGGCAAGAATAATGGTATCAGCAGAGATAACATCGGCAGAAATAAAGTCAGCAGGAATTGTAGTGGAGACAATATCGGCAGAAGGTGAATGGACAACCACCAGAGGATAGCTGGGATGGACAATCATATCCCTGTCTCCTGATAGATGAAATATACCGTTGTCTTCCATAGACATTAACAGATCAAGCTGAAACATCATACAAGCAATGCCTTCCAAAATCATAACCACTAACCTGGCATTCATCAGCCTAGAAGTGTAAACCAAGTGGTCGGCACGTTGCTTCTTCAAGAACATAGGCAATGTGATAGATAGAGCAGCATTCTTTACTAAGTACAGTAGCCCACGAGGATCAGTGTGGCTTACTTCAAGAATATCAATGAGCTCATCGTCAATCATTAGGAATTTCCTCATCCAACCTTTCGTGGTAATGCAAACTTCCTTGGGATATGGACCCGGAAGGTGAATTTTGTCTCCAACCTTTAGCTTCCCAGGTAGGGGCAGTGCAGAGGATCATAAACAGGTTTCTCTGCCTTGAGCTTTGACACTCTAGGAGCTTTCCCTTTCTTCCTTCTGAAGTCCGGTTTAATCTAGGGCATAAAGATCAAGCCTTCATCAGCAGGCTCACCAGCAAGAAACTTATGCTTGGTGAAATGAGGATGTTCTTTGCCAAAAGAAGAGATAATCCTCTGAAGTGTAGATCGGAAAGACTTGATAGGTTGATGAATAGGAAATAACTGCTGGCCAAAACTGTTTGTAGGAATAGAGGTGGCTGAAGTGTACCAGTTGGAACTCATCATTTCCTTGGCATGAATCTCAAAATTGTACTCAGGAGGTGGAGCAGAATCAACGTCAGCAAGAATAGGTGGCTCTGCATTCATAAGAACAGGCAAGTCCACATAATCAGCAGGATCTATATCATCAGCACTATCTTCATCAGCATCAGCAGTTGTAGCATGTAGAGGAAGAGGGGTGTCAGCAGACGGTAAGGTGAGCAGAGGTTGCAAAAGCACTTCCTCAAATTGCAAACTTGCAGCGATTTCAGCATCAAGATCAGTAACTCTTTCCTCAGTACCTCCTCCTAACTCAACAACCTCCTTAATTCCAGTAGGTTCAACAATCTGTAATCCAGGAGTTACCATTACTAACTGAGTGTCTGTAGTTTGCTCAGCAAGATGAGTGTCGGCAGTTTGCTAATCAGTCTCATGTTCAGCAATTACTCCTCCTGAAACAGATATATCAACAACTACATCATCCAGTGGTTGAGTTTCCATAGTTTCCTCAATAGGTGCAGGTTGGTCGGCAGAACCCTCAATCAGAGGTTGAGTATCTATAGTTTTTTCAACTTGAAATCCCAGAGTCTCCTTGACAGGTTCATCGGCATGTCCACCTTCATTACTACTTTCACTCACCAATACAGATTCAGCAAATACTTCAGTAGAAGAGGGAGCTTTAGCCATAATAATTCTTATCAGCATCTGGTTATTGCTGATTGTCTCAGAAGTAGAAGGAGAGTTATCAGCAACTCTGTGAGCAAAAACCAATTCTTTTTCAAACAAGTCAGCACCATCATCATTATCATCATCATCATCATCATCATCATCGGCAGCACCAATGTTATTGGCAGAATGAGCATCGGCATCAGACACAGTCTTGCTGCTGCTAGGTGAAGAAGTCTGAGTGACTTGATCGGCAAGAACTTCGGCAGCACGACGATTGGCATCTCGCTTCAGCAGAAATTCGTTTGACTGTTCAATTAAATCCAAGGTGACCTTCTTGACTGATCGGTAGAAATGAGCATTGAGAGGACTATCAGCAGGAGCCTCATCATCATTGTACATCAGCAAGTCTTCATCATTTTCCAGTCTGCTAATCTGATAAGGATCAAATTCAGTGAATTGGGATAGCTGATTGAATGTTCTGGCATATATGATCCATACATCCTGAACCATCAAGTCTTGTCTAATTCGATCTTGAAATAGATAGACTTGGTTCCAGTGAAGAGGCAGATAGTCAAAGTAACGACCAAAATTCAGCTTCAGTTCAGCTGCTTTCATCTGCTTGAACTTTGAGAGAGGGACGAACTTCTCATTCCACACATCGTTACGATTGTCAATCCTCTGATAGTCAACATAATCAGCAATTTTCCCTGATGGCACAATGTCCTTCATTTCTTCATGAAACTGAAGTAGACGACGAACAAAAGGGGGCAGATGATCAATAGGGAACACCCATTTCTTGGACAAGACCTTGTTAGTAAAAGACCAAGGATTCTTGTAGAAAGTGTGGAAGGTGGGATTCCTTATGGGAGCACATTTTCTCGGAGTTTGAGCCTTAAGGTTCTCAATAACAGCATCAATGCTTTTACCACCGGCAAAGTCATCGGTAAAATCTTCATCTGGAATTCAACTTTGACAGAAGGATCGGTAGTGAGGGAAGCACCGGCAAGATGAGAAGGAGCAAACCTGATCAACTTAGCTCTTGGATCGGCAGAAGAAATAGGAGCAGAAGGAACTTCGTCGGCAACTGGCTTTTGCTTCTCCATCGGCAAGGCCGTCTCATCGGCAACTTTTGCCTTCTTGGATTTCTCCTTATCAGCAGCCTTAACCAATTTTATTTTCCTTGGAGCACCAGGAGTAGAGTCAGCAAGAACTCGATCGGTAGAAGGAACAGGAGTAGAGACTGCAGAAATAGAAGCAACTGAGGGGATAGTCTTAGCTCTTTTCCTCCTTTGAGCGACAGCAGGAGCAGGTGCAGCAGTAGGGGCAACAACACTAGAAGCGTTCTTTTCTATCCTGTTCCAATCTGTAGCATCAAAAGATTTTAATTTGCTGAAGGCGATGCTGGATGGAAAACGATCTGCTTTGACTATGTTGAGATTTCTTCTCAAGATCATACTGATCAGGAGATAATGACATCCTTTCCCAGGATTGGGTTTGTTTTTGCTTCTATCAGAAGACCATTTGTCAGCAGTAGTAGCAATGATCCTGAAAATGTAAGCACACCAGTTGAACTTGATCTGCAGAACAATGGCGGCCATAGCTTCAAATTGTACATCAGTTACATTGCTATGTGAACCAGATCGGCAAATGAGGCATCTATCAACTATCTCATCAAGAGCATAGTATCGGCGAGGATAATGAATCTTCAAATGATTTGTGCTACTGAGTCTTGGACCGGCTCCTCTCATAAGGTTCCATGCCCTGTCCAACTCCTCATCATCAAAAAGAGCACTCAACCCTTCATTCCTAAGAGAGGGAAAAACTTCAGAAATAGAAGAGGGAGTAAGAGAAATTTGCACGCCTAAGACTGTGGAATTGACGGAGACGATGACTGACGAGTCGGCCGGAGAACGGATAACACTGAGTTGGAGAAGAACTCTTTAACAAGATCCAAGAATACAGAATCAACTCCAGATGGAGTAATGAAGGAGTTGAGAAAAGACCCAATGAGAAGATTCTTCAAGAAAACCCCGTCGGCTTCGTCATTAAAGTACTCGGAGTCAACATAACCTCCGTAGATATCTTTTTCACCGGAGATTTTCTGCAAGATACTCAAAAATCTCACAATGTTAGAAACAAAGGTAAATCAAAACAAGGATGATTTGAAATGAGCAAAGTTTAAACATTATTAATTACCAGATTATGAAGATATAAGTAAATAGGAAGTTGAATCAAGTAATCCGGTTAGAGGAGTGAGAGAGAGAGAGCAGTTAAAATGGCGGAGAAAGTTTGAAAGATATTGAAAGGGCGTTATATATGTTATGGGGGGAGAGAGAATATGAGAAGACAAGAATAATTAGAAGGAACTGTAGCAATATACTCAGAGAACGTGCGCACGCATAAATTTAATGCGCACATAAATTAGAGAGAAATAAACAGTTATAAGTTAGAGGGAGAAGGGGTAAATCGTCATAACTAAAAATGATTGATGACCTGTTACCTTACTGATGTCTCGCAATAAATGGGAAACATCATGACACGATTTTGGAGAAGATCGGTACGCACACGTGTCAAGAGAGTGTGACCGATTTGTACCTTGATTTGACCGCTTACGTCATGTGTCAGGAATCTTATCTTTTTCAGAGATGTGCTGATTTGATATTTTTTAAATATCGGCAAGATAGTGTGGTCGGCAAGATAGTTTAGTCGGCAAGATATGATGATCGGCATGTTGTTGTCAGCAATATTTTGTCGGCACGATTTTCACACTTGCTGATGAGATCGGCAAGACTAGCACAATCGGCAGAGTTAGCACAGTTTTAACCATAGAAATCAATCATACCTAGTTCACCTCTTAGGAATTCAAATCTTTTCTGGTCTAAGGGATTTGTCAGTATGTCTGCTCTTTGGTAATCGGTATGAACTTTGAGCAGCAACAGGTTTCCTTTTTCAACATGTTCCTTCAGAAAGTGATATTTGATATCTATGTGCTTGGTTTTGAAATGCATGACCGGGTTGTTGGAAACTGAGATGGCAGATTTATTGTCACAATAGATGGGACAAATTTGAGATGGAACTTCATAGTCAACAAGCTGCTGCTTCATCCAGAGGATCTGTGAACAACAACTGCCGGCAGCTATGTACTCAGCTTCAG
Source organism: Campanula takesimana (assembly GCA_026119855.1). Taxonomy (NCBI): domain Eukaryota; kingdom Viridiplantae; phylum Streptophyta; class Magnoliopsida; order Asterales; family Campanulaceae; genus Campanula; species Campanula takesimana. The sequence goes on from JAOWBW010000140.1 coordinate 2,505,772, forward strand.
TAGTTGAAGTGGAAATTGATGCTTGCTTCTTACAGGACCAAGACACCAATCTATCACCAAGAAATTGGCAAGTCCCACTTTTACTCTTTCTTGTTACCCTACAAGCTGCAAAGTCTGCATCTGAATAACCTATTAGATTAAAAGATGAATCTCTAGCATACCATAATCCAAGGTTAGCAGTGCCACAAAGATATTTAATGATACATTTAACAGCTTGCAGATGAGATTCCCTAGGGTCCGCTTGAAACCTGGCACAAACACATACAGCAAACATAATGTCTAGTCTACTGGCAGTCAGATAGAGGAGTGAGCCGATCATACCTCTGTAGACAGTCATATCTACTTTCTTACCAGATTCATCCTTATCTAAGTGAATGTTAGTGCCCATAGGTGTGCTTTGAGAGTGAGCATTTTCAAAGCCAAACTTCTTGATTAATTCTTTTGCGTACTTGGCTTGACTGATGAATATTCCCTCATTGGATTGCTTGACTTGAAGTCCAAGGAAATATGTTAGTTCACCCATCATGCTCATCTCAAACTTGCTCTGCATTAGCTTCTCAAATCTCTTGCAAAGTGATTCATTAGTAGAACCAAAAATAATATCATCGACATATATTTGAACAAACAATGAATGACCCTTGTGCTTGGCAAAAAATAAAGTAGTATCGATTTTACCTCGAGTGAAACCTAAGCTATCACTAAGTAAGAATTTAGAAAGGGTTTCATACCATGCCCTTGGAGCTTGATTTAGGCCGTAGAGAGCTTTCTTCAATCGATAGACATGATTAAGCTTCTTAGAGTCCTCGAAACCAGGTGGTTGTTCAACATACACAAGTTCTTGGAGTTTTCCATTCACGAAGGCACTTTTCACGTCCATTTGATACAGTTTTAATTCTTTGAAGGTAGCATAGGCTAAGAAAAGTCTTATAGCTTCCAATCTTGCAACAGGAACAAATGTCTCATCGTAGTCAATCCCTTCTTCTTGTCGGTATCCTTTAGCAACTAACCTTGCTTTAGTCCTTATGATCTTCCCTGCTTCATCCAATTTGTTTCTAAATACCCACTTTGTACCAATCACTTGTTGAGATGATGGTCTTGGTGTTGGGTTTCCAAGTAACATGCGCAGCGGAATATAGCAATTAAAATTTTAAGAAACCCAAAGCCATGGATCCGTTCATATGATTAAATCAAATACAACAAGATGAATAAAGGAATAACTAACCCTTGATGGCTATCAAATTTTCTCTTCGTCTTTGGTGGAGAAACTTGAAGACTTGATCACGATCACAAAGCTTGAACACGAACTTTGAAGATGATGATTTTCACCGTCTAGCGGTATCCACACTTCGAACGAATATCAAAGGAGCTTCTTTGATCTTGGTTCCTAGACCAATATTATGAAACACGCTTTCACAATATAATAAAGAACTATATGGAATTTATTTGTGAATTATTTTGTTCCTCAATCAAAGATATCTTAGAACAAAATAATATCTCTCTCAAACTCTTTGAGACTCACAAAAGCACTTCTCTTTATGGTCTGGCCGAATTGGGGTTTTTATACACAATTAAGACCTATTCCAAATAGGTGACTTGTGTCAAAAACCATTCCTAATCGAATTAGGAATTTTCCAATCGGGAGCACCAGGCGCCCGCCTGGTACCACCCAGGCGCCCGCCTGTTTGGGCAGAAACTCCAGTCCCTTTCCGGCTTGAACAGGCGCTCGCCTGGTGCAACCCAAGCGCCCGCTTGGTTGACCAGGAGGCCCAGATCTTTCCAGAAATTCCTTGGAAGTCCTCCGACCTTAAATGCCAATATAGTCCTTTTTATTTAAGATTCGTTCTATTGTGTGTGACCCTCTAGGATTATACTAAGTTGGCAATGGGCTCAAACATGATCCCATAAGATATGATTAGGTTCTAGCAAACCGTCATACCTACCCAAATAGTATAACTAGATACAAGTTCGCATTCCTTTAGAATATGTCATAATCCCTTTGTCCACGATGTCATTGAACACAAGTCATGGTCAAACGGTCAACTTGTTTTGTTCAATACTTTCTCGATTCCGAATATGTTGATAATTCAAATGCTATTGATCCGATCAATCCATTTGAGTCCGGCCGAACATTTCATCAACATCATTCCTTCGAGGGGCCCAAGCTTGACATCTCTCCGTGGAGGGACAAATCCATTTAGCTTATTATTCTTCCCTACGGGAATCCGATTATGCCAATCATACCCTTTATAACTACCGTGTTAAGGTAGCGTTTGAATATGTCAAACACAATGTTCATCAAGTGGAAGACTATAATAACTTCATGTCTAAGGATTCAAATGACATAACTAATATGAGATATATGTACGACATAGACCATGACATAAATCTCATACAGCGGGTCATGTCCAGTACCTTGTTCCAAACAAGTACCCATAAATCTAACATGATCATCCCATGATCATTTAGCCTTTATACTAGTGCTTAACAAGTACTAGGGACGGAGATTATTATAAGTGAACATGAACAACAATAATAATCAAAAACATCTCTTTATTGATATGAAATAAATGATAACAATTACAACGTTTATTAAACGTGCCTAGGGCACCACTACCAACAATCTCCCACTTGCCCTAGGCCCAATCTCCCATGTATCTAATACCCATGGACCTAACATGACCATCATGTTTACCTTGTGGAAGTCCCTTTGTTAGCGGGTCCGCAACATTGTCATTAGTAGGTACTTTGCATATATTTACGTCTCCCCTATCAACGATTTCTCGAATGATATGAAAACGCCTAAGTATGTGTTTGGATTTCGGATGTGCTCTTGGTTCCTTTGCTTGAGCAATAGCACCATTATTATCGCAATAAAGGTCTATTGGATTAGCAATACTAGGAACCACTTCAAGTTCAGTTATGAACTTCTTAATCCAAACAGCTTCCTTTGCAGCATCCGATGCAGCAATATACTCAGCTTCTGTTTTAGAATCAGCGGTTGTACTTTGCTTGGAACTCTTCCAGCTTACAGCTCCACCATTTAACATAAACACAAAACCCGATTGCGATCGGCTATCATCTTTGTCGGTTTGGAAGCTTGCATCCATGTAAGCATTTACAACGAGATCATCTTCCATTCCTCCATAGACCAAAAACGAGTCTTTAGTTCTTCTCAAGTACTTAAGAATCGCTTTTACAGCTATCAGTGATTTTCGCCAGGGTCGGATTGGTATCTACTTGTCATGCTCAAAGCATAAGATATATCCGGCCTAGTACAAATCATGACATACATGATGGACCCAATTGCCGAAGCATATGGAACATCATTCATTTTCTCACGCTCATCTTTTGTCTTAGGACATTGAGTCTTGCTTAGAGAAACTCCATGTAACACGGGCAAGGTGCCTCTCTTAGAATTTTCCATACGGAATCTTCTAATGACCTTGTCAATGTATGTACTTTGGCTTAAACCAAGTAGCCTTCTTGATCTATCTCTATAGATCTTAATGCCAAGAATATATGCGGCTTCACCCATATCTTTCATTGCGAATCACTTTCCTAACCAAGTCTTTACAAACTGAAGTGTAGGAATGTCGTTTCCAATGAGCAATATGTCATCCACATATAAAATAAGGAATAGCACTATTCTCCCACTAATCTTCTTGTATACACAAGGCTCATCTTCGTTCTTGATGAAACCAAACTCTTTGACCGATTCATCAAAACGGAGATTCCAACTCCTAGAAGCTTGCTTCAATCCATAGATGGATCTCTGCAACTTGCATACCTTAGAATCTTGTTCAAAACCTTCTGGTTGTGTCATATACACATCCTCTTGAAGTTTTCCATTCAGGAAAGCGGTTTTGACGTCCATCTGCCATATTTCATAGTCATTATATGCGGCAATGGCAAGCAAAATTCTTATAGACTTGATCATTGCTACGGGTGAAAAGGTCTCATCATAGTCAATACCATGAACTTGCCTATAACCTTTCGCTACAAGCCTAGCTTTGTAAGTATGCACCTTCCCATCCATGTCAGTCTTCTTCTTGAAGACCCATTTGCATCCTATGGTTTTTACACTTTCGGGTGCATCAATCAAATTCCAAACTTGATTGTCTTGCATGGATTGTAATTCGGATTCCATGGCTCCAAGCCACTTGTCCGAATCAGGAGAAGACATCGCCTCTTGGTAGGTTGACGGTTCATCATTCTCAATGATTTCTACCTCATTACTATCCGTTACGAGAAATCCATATCTCTCGGGCTCGGATCGTAACCTACTAGATCTGCGAGTTGCTTGTGTATTTTGAACAGGTTCCACAACTCCTTGTGGTTCTTGTTCTTGTTCCACTATTGGTTCAATGTTATTTTCTGGGTCTCGAATTTCTTCAAGATTTATTTACTCCCACTGATTTCTTTAGAAAGAAACTCTTTCTCTAGAAAGATACCAGTTCGGGCAACAAACACTTTGTTGTCCTCTTGGTTGTAAAAGTAATATCCTTTAGTTTCCTTAGGATATCCCACGAAAATACATTTATCAGATTTGTGTGCAAGTTTGTCTGAGACAAGTCTTTTGACAAAAGCTTCACAACCCCAAATCTTCATGAAAGATAGACAAGGCTTCTTTCCGCTCCACATCTCATATGGAGTATTTTGAACCGATTTAGTTGGAACACGATTTAGTGTGAAAGCAGCTGTTTCTAGAGCGTAACCCCAAAAGGATATTGGAAGATCAATTTGACTCATCATTGATCGAACCATGTCTAATAAAGTCCGATTCCTCCTCTCGGACACACCATTCCATTGTGGTGTTCCGGGTGGAGTCAATTGTGAAACTATTCCACAATTCTTTAGATGATCATCAAATTCTTGACTCAAGTATTCACCACCACGATCTGATCGAAGTGCCTTAATACTTTTGCCAAGTTGTTTTTCTACTTCATTTTGAAATATTCTAAATATCTCAAACGCTTCACTTTTATGTTTCATTAGGTAAACATACCCAAATCTACTATAATCATCAGTGAAGGTTATGAAGTATTGAAATCCTCCCCTAGCATTGCTACTTAATGGTCCGCATACATCGGAATGTATCAACCCCAATAAGTCGCTTGCCCTTTCACCCAACTTGGTAAAAGGTGTCTTAGTCATTTTTCCAAGAAGACACGACTCACAAGTATCATATGACTCTAAGTCACATGAACCCAAAAGTCCGTCCCCATGGAGTTTTGAGATACGCTTCTCATTAATATGACCAAGACGGCAATGCCACAAATAAGTATGATTTACATCATTAGGTTTAGATTTCTTATTTACATGATAGACATTATTTTCATTCTTGACATCCAAGATATAAAGGCCATTAAATGAATTAGCAATACCATAAAGCACATCATTTAAATAAATAGAAAATTTCTTATTCTCAATAAGAAACTTAAAACCTTCATTATCCAAACAAGAAATTGAAATAATATTTCTGCTTAAATCCGGAACATAATAACAATTGTTCAAAACAAGAATTAATCCGGAAGGTAAAGTGACTTCATAAGTCCCTACGGCTAATGCAGCAACTCTTGCTCCATTTCCCACACGTAGATCTACTTCACCTTCTTTAAGCAGTCTCCTATTCTTTAGTCCCTGCACATTTAGACAAATGTGAGAACCACATCCGGTATCCAATACCCAAGAATTAGTGGTAGAAAGGAGAATATCTATCATATAGATACCTGAAGTCGACGCAGCCTTGCTGCTCTTCTTCTTCTTTTGCTCTTCCAAGAAAGCCTTGCAATTACGTTTCCAATGACCAATTTCTTGACAATGGAAACAGATTGCATCCTTTTGTGAATCGGGTTTTGCCTCAGAAGCCTTGGCAACCTTTGCCTTGCTTATCTTGGGTTTGACAACTTTTGCCTTACCCTTTCCTTTGGCACTAGCTTTCTTCCCATCATGAACCAAAAGCACGGGAGAACCTTTCTCCACAATTTTCATCTCTGCAGTTTTGAGCATCCCATGCAACTCAGAGAGATTCTTATCCATTCCATGCATGTTATAATTCATTACAAACTGATTATAACTTTTAGGCAATGAATTAAGAATGAGATCCGTGGCTAGCTCCAATGGGATTGGATAGCCAAGTTTCTCAAGATGCTATACATAACCTTTCATTTTAAGAAAGTAAGGACTCACTTGTTGCCCTTCATTCATTTTACTAGTAGTGAATGCAACAATGGTCTTGTACCTCTCTTGCCTAGCTTGCTCTTGAAACATGGTTCTCAACTCTACGCCTATCTCATAGGCTTCCAAATGTTCCAAACTTTGTTGGAGTTTTGAACACATAGCAGCAAGCATGAGACAACTTACATCTCTAGAATCATTACGATGTTTCTTGTAATTGTCTCTTTCTACCCTAGGGGCAGTAGGCAGTGGTTCAGCAGGGAGAGGCCCATCGAGAATGTACAACTTATCTTCTTGCCTAAGAACGATTCTTATGCTACGGATCCAATCCATAAAGTTAGTACCATTCTCTTCGAGCTTATCCTTCTCAAGGATCGATCGCAACGACATTGATTGAGTGTTATTAGTCATTATCTACAAATATGCAAAATTTCCAAAATTTAATAAGTACCGATTTTCATTAAAGAGATAAATAATGTATTTTAAACAAAATACTCCCACTAAATTATACAACCTTCTTTATACATCCAATATATAGTATAATTTAAATGGGTTGAGATCCCACTTTAATCTAATTTTGAGTACGCTTTGGCGCACCGCTCAAAATTAAATCAATTAGGTAGACAACTCTTGTCAATCATATCTCATATGACTCTCAATTCCTTTCATGAGATTCTTTAAGAAATCCAATTTCAAAAAGCATGTTAAATCTCATCTTTGCCTTAAGCCCAAAACTGTTTTGACGCTTAATTAAGTCGAACCATTTTAAACGTATAGGAAACTCTTATTCACTCATCTTGCTCAAACATGAATAAAATCAATGCACCTCGCTTTGGCGAGCCCACATAGAGTTACTCATGTATAAACAAGTGTTTTAATCATGGCATGGCAAAAGGACTTAAAACTTTCTTTGAAGGTTCATAACATATAGCATATAACACATTTATGAGCAGATAATATAAACATGTTACACATCAAGTTTAGCCACTAAATTAATCCCATTAATTTAAGCATAATATTTATGTGTCATTAGTTTCTCTATAATTATGAGGATGAGACTATTTCAACTTTGGTTATTATCTCCAAATCAAGATAACAAGAAGTGCGGTCGAACTAAGCCATTAGGCAACCACAATCCCGCACTAATTCAAGAAACCAAGAAAGTAGTCTATGTGGCCGAAACTAAGCAATAGATGGTCTCGATGAACGTAGGCCAATTGCATTCACAATTCCACATGGATCTCCAATCATTGAATCAAGAACTTTGTTTATCAATTTTAGCAATTATGAACTCTTCATAATTCTAACTTCGTTTTATCTTTGAAACTTTGATTGCGATCAATTTTGGGAAACACAATCTCGATGAACGCAGATTAGCCATCCAAAACTTGAACCAATCTAGGAATCACAAGACTAAAACAAATAGGAAATTCAAACCCCAAAAATCCACACACAAACCAACTACCCAAAACCCATTCCAGATCAACAAGTCTGGACTGGTTCTGTTACTGGTTTTGTCGAATTTATCGAAAATTCCATATTCAGATTTTAACCAAAATCAGAACAAATCTTGACCACCGAGCGCCCGCTTGAATGGCCAGAATAGTATAGAATTTTAAAGTTCGAAAATTTTGTCTCAAAATTATTTTTCCCCGATTATTAAAACTTTGATCCAATCAAAAATCAATAATCGAAATAATTCAGAATCCACCATAATTTTTACTGCGATTGAATCGTGCGATTAAAGTTGGAAAAACAATAAACCACATAAAATCACAAAACACATAAACATCATATAATCCAATATTCATATCATGCTTGGCACATAAACAATTTATATACACACAACATGATCCAAGTATTGAATTAATCAACATGAACGGGGCTCTGATACCACTGTTGGGTTTCCAAGTAACATGCGCAGCGGAATATAGCAATTAAAATTTTAAGAAACCCAAAGCCATGGATCCGTTCATATGATTAAATCAAATACAACAAGATGAATAAAGGAATAACTAACCCTTGATGGCTATCAAATTTTCTCTTGGTCTTTGGTGGAGAAACTTGAAGACTTGATCACGATCACAAAGCTTGAACACGAACTTTGAAGATGATGATTTTCACCCTCTAGCGGTATCCACACTTCGAACGAATATCAAAGGAGCTTCTTTGATCTTGGTTCCTAGACCAATATTATGAAACACGCTTTCACAATATAATAAAGAACTATATGGAATTTATTTGTGAATTATTTTGTTCCTCAATCAAAGATATCTTAGAACAAAATAATATCTCTCTCAAACTCTTTGAGACTCACAAAAGCACTTCTCTTTATGGTCTGGCCGAATTGGGGTTTTTATACACAATTAAGACCTATTCCAAATAGGTGACTTGTGTCAAAAACCATTCCTAATCGAATTAGGAATTTTCCAATCGGGAGCACCAGGCGCCCGCCTGGTACCACCCAGGCGCCCGCCTGTTTGGGCAGAAACTCCAGTCCCTTTCCGGCTTGAACAGGCGCCCGCCTGGTGCAACCCAAGCGTCCGCTTGGTTGACCAGGAGGCCCAGATCTTTCCAGAAATTCCTTGGAAGTCCTCCGACCTTAAATGCCAATATAGTCCTTTTTATTTAAGATTCGTTCTATTGTGTGTGACCCTCTAGGATTATACTAAGTTGGCAATGGGCTCAAACATGATCCCATAAGATATGATTAGGTTCTAGCAAACCGTCATACCTACCCAAATAGTATAACTAGATACAAGTTCGCATTCCTTTAGAATATGTCATAATCCCTTTGTCCACGATGTCATTGAACACAAGTCATGGTCAAACGGTCAACTTGTTTTGTTCAATACTTTCTCGATTCCGAATATGTTGATAATTCAAATGCTATTGATCCGATCAATCCATTTGAGTCCGGCCGAACATTTCATCAACATCATTCCTTCGAGGGGCCCAAGCTTGACATCTCTCCGTGGAGGGACAAATCCATTTAGCTTATTATTCTTCCATACGGGAATCCGATTATGCCAATCATACCCTTTATAACTACCGTGTTAAGGTAGCGTTTGAATATGTCAAACACAATGTTCATCAAGTGGAAGACTATAATAACTTCATGTCTAAGGATTCAAATGACATAACTAATATGAGATATATGTACGACATAGACCATGACATAAATCTCATACAGCGGGTCATGTCTAGTACCTTGTTCCAAACAAGTACCCATAAATCTAACATGATCATCCCATGATCATTTAGCCTTTATACTAGTGCTTAACAAGTACTAGGGACGGAGATTATTATAAGTGAACATGAACAACAATAATAATCAAAAACATCTCTTTATTGATATGAAATAAATGATAACAATTACAACGTTTATTAAACGTGCCTAGGGCACCACTACCAACAATTGGCACTAGTTCCCACACATTGCATCTTTCGAACTGATTTAGCTCCTCCTGCATAGCTTCCACCCAGCCAGGATCAGCAAGGGCTTCTTCAGTCTTCTTTGGTTCTATATTAGAAACCATAGCAGATGAGAAAAGACTCTCGGCGAATGCTCTACTAAGGTTTCTTGTCAATCTTGGTCCAAAGACATCACCAATCACATTTTCTAATGGATGATCACGAACTGTTCTAACTTCCCTTGGTACATCTTGTCTGACTGTATCTTGTTGTAAAGATTCGAGAGGAGGATCAAGATCAGCAGGTGGAGTAGGAGAATTAGAGTTTTTGGTGAGAGGTGGATTAGATTGAGAGATTGTTGGGAAGGGCCTTATAACAGAAATTGGTTGTGGGCTAGATCTGTTTTCAGTATGATCAGCAGAATTTTCATCGGCAAATGGATTGTGAAATTCATCAGCAGATTTTGGTTCTGCCGATGAAGGGAAGTATTGAGCTTCAGCTGATTCTTCTACTGATATAACTGGATCAACAGCTGGAACTTGTCCTGCATGGTTAGTATTGCTGGATTCACCTGTCTCATGAGCACAAGATTCATTAGTACTATTTGGAGCCTTATCAGACTCTAGCAAATCAAATTCATCAAAGGTTACATGAACAGATTCAACAATTTTCAAAAGTTTCTTATTGAAAACTCGAAAGGCCTTACTGTGTTTAGCGTATCCAACAAAGATTCCTTCATCAGCTTTCTCATCAAATTTTCCTCTGTACTCTTTCCCATTGTAGAGCACATAACATTTGCAGCCGAATATTTTGAAGAAACCAATATTGGGAATTCTGCCTCTCCAGAGTTCATAAGGAGTCTTGTTATGGAATTTGTTGATGAGATGTCACGACCCAAAAACCCGCCTCTACTTCTTAGTAATAAATATTTAATTATTTATTTATTTCTTATTTATTTATTTAAATTATTTATTTATTTAAATAATTATGGGTTGTGTTTCTTAATATTTTATGTCTAGCATTTTGATTGATCATTTGTGCTAGTGTGGAATTTATTGGGTCTTAGTGTTAGTAGGGATTGAGGGGGCCTAGGTGTAACATTTTGAAAATAATTTTACTAACTCCCTCCCTCTCCCTCACCTTCTCCCTCACTCTCCAGCACACACACACACACTCTTTTTCTCTCTCTCCTCCATGGTTGAAAAGGTAAGAACTCTCTCATTCTTCCTTCATTTTAGTCATCTTCCTCTCATCTTTTCTTAGTGCTCATTTTATGAAATGTGTTTAGATCGTCGATAGGATCGTGTAGAACCAAAAATATTTGAATTCCGCCTCATTCCGTAAAATTCAGGTAAGTTACTTTTCCCCCATTTTTATGCTAAAATGTTCATCTTTAGTTTATGTAATGCTTTAGTTCATATATATGTCATTTTGGTTGAGTTTGGAAATTATTTGTATTTTTGTTCATCTTTTGTGATTTTGAGAATGTTGGGATCAAATCTTGGTTTGGGTTGTTAAATGTTGTTATATGAGTTAATTTTAGGATTAGAAGTTATTTTGGCATTTGGGTAAACTAGTTGGAAGTGTTGGTGTTGATTTGGGTTACAATGGTGAACTTTGGTGTTCATTTTCGGGTTGAAGAACCCAACTGATTTTCTACCCAGCTCACCGACCGAGCGCCCGCCCGGGTTGAGCCAGGCGCCCGCCCACCTGGTCTTTTTCCTTCAGCCAACCCTCTGCCTAAATGAGCGCCCGCCCGACCCTTAGCGCGCGCCCGCCCGCCCCCTGTTTCTGGAAATCTTGCTTTTTGATTGTTTAAAACTAGGTTGCTTCCTTAGTTTAAGTTTCATTACTCTAATTAACTTAAGTTAATATCGTGGAACACTTTTTTAATTGTAATTGGTTCATTTGTGAATAAATATGTTATGGAATTTGATTAAGTATCGTTTTGGGAATGTTGGCCATCTTTGATATGTTGTTTAGATTGGTTTACCTTTGTGGTGATTTATTTGGAATGGTTCCCTACTTTGGAATCATGAGTTGTTTATTTGAGCTAGTATTTATTACTTGGCATTTATTTGAAAGTCCAGCTGGTATTCGTAGTTGTGTCGGGCGATGGAAAAGATTATAATGGCAACGAGCCGAGTCTATTATAATGTTGACCATTGTTTTGCCACATTATTTCCCTCCTCCAGATTGGCCTTGGATGTGAGATGAGCTAGCTCCTTTTTTGGGAACAGTCTAGCTATTATAAGGGGTTGCGACTTCATGTCGTATACTCAGTTATCGTTTGGTTATTGGTTCCGGTACCGGGTTTTCTCTTCAGCTATTATACTGCTATCGTTGATTGGTTTATCGGCTCTTTGATGCTGCTTATTGATGCTGCTCTTCGATGCGGCCTTATTGCCACTGATCAGATCGTTATATCCTTTGTTGGGGAAACCTTGGCTCAGTATCCTTTGTTACTTGTTTATTTCCGCTGCTATCTGTTAAATGATATTTGCTGCGTGCTATGTGAGATTATTATTATTGTCTATTGCATCTTAGCATGTCATGTAGTTGCATTAGTAACTTATTGAGATTTATCTCACCCCTTTTCTTTTATCTTTGTTTTTCCTTAACCCCCCCCAGGAGGAAAGGATTAGGATTTGCGGATCGAGGAGGACGTCGAGAGGATTGAGATTTTGGGCAGGTTGTTATTGATCGGTTTGCATTATTTAAATGTATAACCTTTTGGGGATAGTTTTACCAACAATGACGTCATTAAGATTTGTAATCTTTTGTATTTTTGGTGTAAGCTTGTGGAGCTCATACTAGTAGTATATTGTTGTTGTTAAACTTGGATTTCTAAGACTTTGTTTTAAACCTTTTGGGTATGAAAATGGAATTTTTATCTTCAGTATTTTGGTGTATTGTTGTAAGTCGACGTCCAGCTCGCGATTTCCTGGCCCGCGGTGGTCGGGGTCGCGACAGTTGGTATCAGAGCTATGGTTTAGCTCTAAGTATAAGTATAGGTGGGCTAGAATGACCTAGGAGGGTAGTTGTGTTCGGAGTGAGTAACGGTTGATGTTATGCAGGTATTTGTTCTAAATGGCTAGAAGAAGAGCTGGTGAAGGTTCTAGTGGGACTCCGAATCAGAATGATCTACGGGAAGAGAACCGTGCAATGTTTCAGGGATGTTTGAAGCGGCGATGAAAGCAATTCATGACCACGGGCCGAGAGAGGAACATGTAGCGCCTCCACGATATGGGTTGGAGCAGTTCTTAAAGTTGAAACCAAGTGAGTACGATGGTGAGCCTGATGTAAAAAAGGCGGAAATGTGGATTGAGTCAATGGAGAAGATTTACGATGTTTTTGGTTGCACGGATGAGGATAGGGTTCGGTTTGCGGCTTACAAGCTAGTGGGAGCCGCTGAGCATTAGTGGAAGGCACTTAAGACTAGTTGGGATGCGACTCTTGTACCTTATTCTTGGGAGTTGTTCGTGAGAAAATTCGGGGAACACTTTATCCCTCTAGTGGATCAGAACCAGAAAGAGATCGAGTTCCTCAACTTGGAGCAAGGCTTGTTGTCAGTAGCACAATACTCGGCTAAGTTCACAAAATTAGCCAGGTATTGTGACTACCTTGTGCGGACAGAGGAGTAGAAAGCAATGAGGTTTATCAGGAGCTTGAAGACAGCTATTAGGACACAGTTAATAGCCCAGAGAATTCAACTTTTTCAGGATGCGGTGGACCGTGCCTATTTGATAGAGCAAGACATCGGGGAACACAAAAGGAAGACTGAGATGGTTAACCCGAGTAAGCAAGGAGGGCAGAGCAAGTCACAACAACAACATTCGGATAACAAAGGTAATTCTGGAATGCAAACTCGATTCGGAAAGCAACCTCAGGGACAACCAATAGTGAGGAATCAAGGTACTAATCAGGGGACACGAAATGGGAAGATCTGTAACTATTGTCAGAGGGAAGGACACTCGGAAGACAAGTGTTGGAAGAAACAAGGAAAATGTGTGAATTGTGGTCAGTTGGGGCATTTTGTGAGAGATTGTTTTAGGGGCATATATCAACCATCCGGGAGTGACGCTGGTACTGCACAGGGTCAGAAGAGAGATACTTCGGGAAACCCTAAAGCTTCAGGGTAGGGTATTTGCGATCAATCAGCACTCAACGGGTGACTCATCAGTTTCAGGAGGTATTAATTTTGTGTCGAGAGAGCGAGCGCGTGCATTTTTAGGATCATCGCATTCATATGTTTCTGTGCATTTAGTTGCATTTATTTCTCCTGAGTCTTTGACTTATGTGTTGCCAGTATCTACTCCTATGGAGGAGTGTGGGATATCTGATGAAGTCTTATGTGCTTATGTTGTGCTTAAGGGTAGACATGCCTTACCTGCTAAATTAATCATATTACTATTTTAAGGTTTTGATGTTATTTTGAGAAGGGAAATGTCATGCTTTAGTCGATTGTTGTAGGAGGATTGTTACATTCTCCATTCCTGATTTCCTAAAATCATTTTGAGACCGTTCCTTTGGGTAGAATTATACACATCTTTTCTTATATGGAATTTGAATATATAACTTAGGTAGGTGACAATGGGATGTCTATACCGAATTGTTGGGTGTATTTATCATTTGTAAGATTTCCATTTTCTTCTGAATAGTGCCTAGTGTTTGGAGAGGAACTTGGGTTAAATTGAGTTGTTATGGTACAAGGTGGTAGTGCTAATAATTAGATAAATATCCATATTGTATCGGTTGGGTTATAAGAGCGGAGGATTCAATTGAGGATTTCATGATAGGAGATTTTTGTTTACTTTTAGTACATCTACGTGAGTGCATCGGAATTGGTTAGTATGAAGAAATGCATGATTTGCTAAGAGTGACTAGTATATTGTGGAAGTTATAATCATTAATGGTGGTAAGCGCGTTAAGTTTGAAAGGACTAAGCACATTTTGAGAGGGCAAGAATTTCTCGAATTGTATTAAAGGCATATTGAGTTTTAGTTAAATGGTTGTTTTATGGTTCTAAATCTTTTCTTGGTGGCGTTTCTCGATTTGGATTAAGGGTATGTGAATAAAGTTGGGTATCAATACGTGGGCATATTAATACTATGATTTGGTATTGGGTCAGTTGGAATGTGGCTAGCCAATTGGTTTATTATGATGGTAGTACGATTGGGCCTAAGTATCATCGAGATTATAAATGTATATGTAGAAGACTAAGGTAGGTTAGCCATTGAAGATCTAGGAATTGCTAAATTTCCTTGGGGTGTGTAAGCACGGATTATCAATTTAAAAGGGAGTTAGAGGAAATCCCTTGGAGATAAAATTTGGACTGTTTTATGGACTACTGAGTGTTTGTAATTGTTTTAGGCTTTCAAAGATTTGGAGTAATGAGATGATGAAATTATAGCGTGGATTTAAGTAAACATTTTGTATTAAAATTTTGGGCTTACATTGTACCTCTAGTTTAAGGTGCCATCTAAGGTGAAAGCACTATAATGGAAATCCTTGGGGGTATAGCCACCTTGGTGAATATTGTGGGGACGGAAAATTTCTTTAGCTTTCCATATTTTAAGAAGCTGATTTAGCTCGATATGGTTTAATGTTTTGAATCTCTGGGGAGTAATACTAAGTATGCGGTTTACAAATGAAAGTATCCTTGCAGTGTAATTAAGTTTATGAAATGAGATAAGCTTGTAGTATCTCGAGAGTTATGTTTAGGAGCAATTTGGATTCTTCGATTTTGAATATGGATTCTAATTAGTAGTGAAGGTAATGATTGAAGGAAGTTAAGTACGAGAGGTTGTTATGTTGTAAGCATTATTTAAGGTTGCCATATGATGGTTTAGATTGGATGATTGAGGAATTCGGGAAGTGACAGGATTAGCGTATCCGTGGCTATTTGATCTTTCGGGTAAGTAATTTAAAATTCGGGACAAGTTTTCTTTTAAGGTGGAGTGAATGTCACGACCCGAAAACCCGCCTCTACTTCTTAGTAATAAATATTTAATTATTTATTTATTTCTTATTTATTTATTTAAATTATTTATTTATTTAAATAATTATGGGTGCATCTTGTGTTTCTTAATATTTTATGTCTAGCATTTTGATTGATCATTTGTGCTAGTGTAGAATTTATTGGGTCTTAGTGTTAGTAGGGATAGAGGGGGCCTAGGTGTAATATTTTGAAAATAATTTTACTAACTCCCTCCCTCTCCCACACCTTCTCCCTCACTCTCCAGGACACACACACACACTCTTTTTCTCTCTCTCCTCCATGGTTGAAAAGGTAAGAACTCTCTCCTTCTTCCTTCATTTTAGTCATCTTCCTCTCATCTTTTCTTAGTGCTCATTTTATGAAATGTGTTTAGATCGTCGATAGGATCGTGTAGAACCAAAAATATTTGAATTCCGCCTCATTCCGTAAAATTCAGGTAAGTTACTTTTCCCCCATTTTTATGCTAAAATGTTCATCTTTAGTTTATGTAATGCTTTAGTTCATATATATGTCATTTTGGTTGAGTTTGGAAATTATTTGTATTTTTGTTCATCTTTTGTGATTTTGAGAATGTTGGGATCAAATCTTGGTTTGGGTTGTTAAATGTTGTTATATGAGTTAATTTTAGGCTTAGAAGTTATTTTGGAATTTGGGTAAACTAGTTGGAAGTGTTGGTGTTGATTTGGGTTACAATGGTGATGTTTGGTGTTCATTTTCGGGTTGAAGAACCCAGTTGATTTTCTACCCAGCTCGCCCACCGAGCGCCCGCCCGGGTTGAGCCAGGCGCCCGCCCACCTGGTCTTTTTCCTTCAGCCAACCCTCTGCCTAAATGAGCGCCCGCCCGACCCTTAGCGCGCGCCCGCCCGCCCCCTGTTTCTGGAAATCTTCCTTTTTGATTGTTTAAAACTAGGTTGCTTCCTTAGTTTAAGTTTCATTACTCTAATTAACTTAAGTTAATATCGTGGAACACTTTATTAATTGTAATTGATTCCTTTGTGAATAAATATGTTATGGAATTTGATTAAGTATCGTTTTGGGAATGTTGGCCATCTTTGATGTGTTGTTTAGATTGGTTTACATTTGTGGTGATTTATTTGGAATGGTTCCCTACTTTGGAATCATGAGTTGTTTATTTGAGCTAGTATTTATTACTTGGCATTTATTTGAAAGTCCAGCTGGTATTCGTGGTTATGTCGGGCGATGGAAAAGATTATAATGGCAACGAGCCGAGTCCATTATAATGTTGACCATTGTTTTGCCCCATTATTTCCCTCCTCCAGATTGGCCTTGGATGTGAGATGAGCTAGCTCCTTTTTTGGGAACAGTCTAGATATTATAAGGGGTTGCGACTTCGTGTCGTATACTCAGTTATCGTTTGGTTATTGGTTCCGGTACCGGGTTTTCTCTTCAGCTATTATGCTGCTATCGTTGATTGGTTTATCGGCTCTTTGATGCTGCTTATTGATGCTTCTCTTCGATGCGACCCTATCGCCACTGATCAGATCGTTATATCCTTTGTTGGGGAAACCTTGGCTCAGTATCCTTTGTTACTTGTTTATTTCCTCTGCTATCTGTTAAATGATATTTGCTACGTGCTATGTGAGATTATTATTATTGTCTATTGCATCTTAGCATGTCATGTAGTTGCATTAGTAACTTATTGAGATTTATCTCACCCCCTTTCTTTTATCTTTGTTTTTCCTTAACCCCCCAGGAGGAAAGGATTAGGATTTGCGGATCGAGGAGGACGTCGAGAGGATTGAGATTTTGGGCAGGTTGTTATTGATCAGTTTGCATTATTTAAATGTATACCTTTTGGGGATAGTTTTACCAACAATGACATCATTAAGATTTGTAATCTTTTGTATTTTTGGTGTAAGCTTGTGGAGCTCATACTCGTAGTATATTGTTGTTGTTAAACTTGGATTTCTAAGACTTTGTTTTAAACCTTTTGGGTATGAAAATGGAATTTTTATCTTCAGTATTGTGGTGTATTGTTGTAAGTCGACGTCCAGCTCGCGAGTTCCCGGCCCGCGGGGTCGGGGTCGCGGCATGAGAGATCTGTTCTGAGTGAAGCAGGCGGTATTGATGGCTTCAGCCCAAAAATATATCGGCAGCCTGGCTTCAGCAATCATGGTCTTACCAGCTTCTATAAGAGTTCTGTTCTTCCTTTCAACGACACCATTTTATTGTGGTGTACCGGCAGCTGAGAAGTTGTGGTCTATGCCATGATCATCACAATACTGAGCAATACCATTGTTCTTGATTTCAGTGCCGTGTCTGATCTCATACTGATGATATCACTCTCCTTCTGGGTCTGTAGTAGTCTAAATAGCTTGGTACCAACAACGTAAGTATCATATTTGTTGCTGAAGGTTTCTACCCAAGTATATCTTGAATAGTCATCTACTACCACCAGAGTGTATCTACTTCCCCCAATACTTGCAGTAGTTGTGGGGCCAAATAGATCCATGTGTAGCAGTTGGAGGCACTTAGATGTAGACATGCAGGGCTTGCTGTGGAAAGATGACTTGTGTTGTTTTCCGAGTTGGTAGGCCTTGCATTTCTTTCCATGATCAGCAGACACTTGAGGCAGACCGGTTACCAGATTTGAACCGGCAAGCTTGGATAAATACTTGAAGTTCAAGTGACTGAGTTATTACTGATGTTCTTAGCTACAAAACAAACATTAGTAACACCAGTAATAGTACTTAAATCTATTGCATAAATGTTACCTTTACGTTTGGCAGTGAGAAGAGTTTCATTGGAAGCAATGTCTTTCACATAGCAACTGGAAGTAGTAAATACACATTGCATTCCTTTATCACAGAATTGTGATATTGATAGAAGGTTGTGTTTCAGACCATCCACTAGAGAGACCTTCTGTACAGTGACTGCACCTCTCTTGATGGTACCAATACCGATGATTTTTCCTTTGGCATTATCACCGAAAACTACTGGGGGACCTGATGCTTCTGAGATATCGGCAAGTAGATCTGCAAATCCTGTCATGTGCCTTGAACAGCCACTATCTAGAATCCACAAATCCTTGCTTGCACTGGTTGAGGCCATGAAGCATTCCTGAAATAAAACAGTATGCTTATGGTCCCCCTTATTCTTGGGTCCGAGGGTTAGTTCCTCTTTGGCAACCACATCTGGCCACCACTACAGGATGTAACCTCAGTGGGTCCAGATAGGTGCTTCAAGAGGCATTCATGAGCCTTGTGACCATAATCAGAACAATTAGAACATCTCACTTGACTGATAGGCTGTGGAGTCGCTAGAACATCATTCTGTTTAGTCAGTGCATCGGTAGAGCTAGGGAATTGAGCAGGCACAAACTTAGTGGGTTTAAAGGTGCTAGTGTTGCCTTTCTTTCCATTCTGTTTACCTTTGGCAGTTACCTTTTTAGGTACTTGTCCATCGACAGCAGAGGTGGTTAGACCGGCAGCACTTGCTCTGCTGATGTATTCACCAAGAATACCGTTATCGGCAGACTCAGTATCAGCAACCTTAACATATCTTTGTTTGTGCTTATCATTCCTTTTGTTCTGGTTCTTAGGGTACTTCATTGCCACAGCACTGTATATTGGCTTAGCATGCTTATGCACTGAGTTAACAGGACTATATTCAACTTTCTCATCCTTTTTCTCGGTCACACAAGTTTCAGTAGAGCTACTGCTGCTGGAATCAAATCCTAACCCAGATTGGTCCTTATATGACATTTGGGTCTGTAGGATTGTTTCAACAGCAACTCTAGATTTTGTGTAAGAATCAACAATCCTTGAGAGATGATTGTTTCTTTTCACAAGATCTTCGATCTGAGCTATCAATACTGCTACTTGGCTTTTGAGATCCAGGTTTTCTTTCTTTAGAGAGATGGACTCAAGCTCGTGTCCTTTGAGAACTAAAAGTTCAGACATAAGCGAGCTATTCTCATTAGAAATTCTTTTTAAATCAGCAGCCATTACTTTATGAACGCTACTCAGCTTCTCATAATCAATAAAAAGTTCATCCATTGTCTCTACCATCTTAGCCTTAAATAATTCTGGAAGAGGGTCGGCTGAATATTTGGGAGTAGAGATAATGGGTTCAGGTGAGAAGTCAGGTAGGGAAGAGATGGGTTTCGAAAGGCTTTTGGCAATATTGGGATGTTCGGTGAATAAGAATTTTCTTGTCATCGGTAAGTGTTTAGTTTTAGAAGCATTGAAGTGAGAAGAGTTACACTGTCCATAGAGTGAAGTTCCCACTTGATGAACCTTGTATCCTATTGGGTTTTCTGCTTTGATGCTTACTTCCCTGAAGTATGGTTGATCTCTTCCAGTTGGTATTTCTTTGACTGGAGTCTTTGGCGGCGAGGGATCTCGGTAGATTGGTGTCGGCAAGGATGAAAGATCGGCATCATCTGAATCTAATGCAATTAAAGCTACATCGGCATCTGCATCTTCATCGGCATCTTCGTCTGAATCGGTTTCACACCAGACCGGTAAGGCTTTTTCTGTTCTATCATCGGCAACATAACTTCGAGACTTTGGATATCTCTTGTTTACTGATTTCCTCACATATGCATACTTTGGATGAGGACATTTTGAAGCAAAGTGACCAGGTTTTCTGCAGTTGAAGCAGACAAGATCACCTTTGCTGTTTTTGCCATCGGTAGCATTGGTACTTGGTTTGTTGTAGCTTGCTGATTTTTGATATGGTGGTGTAAAGGATTTTTGTTGCTGGTGACTTTCTTTTTGCATCCTCTTGAAATCTTTGAACCTCTTATAGTTTCTGGCGAAGGCGGCAAATTCGTCTTCTTCCATTGTTTGTTCTGAAGGTATTTCTGAGGTTTTTGAACAGCAGGGTGTTTGATGGGGATCTATAGGAGGGAATTTGGTTGAAGGAAAGTATACCTGAGATTGAGCTGATAGAGACAAGTTTTTGAAATTTTTATCAAGAACATTAAGTTTTTGCAGTTCTCTCTCATACAAGAATAAACTAGACACAAGATTCTGAATAGAGGTCTTGTTTAAGTCTCTAACTTCTCTAACATCAGTGACCTTAGTATGATACTCATTTCCTAAAGAGCTTAGAAAACGAATATTAAGATCTTTCATAGTATACACTTTACCTAATGATGCACATAAATTACTTACCTCGCATAATCTGTCGTAGGCACTTCTGAGAGATTCACCATCTAGTTTCTTGAAAGATTCAAACTCAGCAATGCAATCGTAGAGTTTGTTGTCTTTCACCTGCTCATCTCCTTCAAAGTGTGCAAGGAGTTTGTTCCAGCATTGTTGAGCCGTGGAGCACAAGTCAACCAGTTTATATTGCTTGTCGTCCAATCCACATGAGATAATGTGGCACGCCTTTCCATCTAAAGCAACTGAAAGTTTGTCTTCATCAGTCCATTATTCTCTAGGTTTTTCAATCAAGGTTTCATCAACTTGAACATGCGTTTCTTGTTCAGTGTCTTGATCAGCATGAGCAGTCAGCGGAGTGGAGGGAATTGGTCGGTAGGTGGTTGAGACCTTTAGAGGAATGATTGGACCACCTTCTATTACTTGCATTAACCGGTCATCGATTGAGTTCATATACTTTATCATACGAGATTTCCAGACACCAAACTCATTGACGTTCAACAACGGAATGGTAGTGATGTTGAACGACTGCATGATTTTTCCTGCCATGGTATTGGCAATACAAGCTGCAAAGCTTGGAAATTTCTTTCAAAATTCCAAGCTCTGATACCAATTGTTAGGCCCAATTGGTAGGAAAATAGGCTAGAGGGGGGGGGGTGAATAGCCTTTTTAAAAACTTTTCAAGAAACACTTTAATAAATGAAAAGTCACTTATCAGTTTGCAAACTATTATCAGTAAGCAGAGCGGAGAAGATATGACTAAGTTTTAACTCACACTTAAATCGGTAAGAAATGGTTTTCAGAGCTTAGTTTAAACACAAAGTTGTTTCCAAAAGTTCAATGCAGTTTCAAGAGATTGGTCAAAGGATAATACAATGAATCAGTGTGAATAGTTAGATCAGCTGGTGAGAGATTTTCAACCGGCAAGAATAAAGTAGCTGACAAGAGACACAGAGATTTGGAGAGGTTCACAGTGTAAATACTGCTACGTCCTCTACCAAGTTTGGTCAGAACTTGGATTTGGGTTAAGTGTACTATTAGATATTTCTAGTCTATTACAAGCATGGCTTTGCCGGTATACAAAGACTAAGTTCTAGAAATTTCTAATGGATCATAAAACAAATACTGACCAAGTGTTTTTGAGCGGCAAGTTCAAAAGAACTTATCTCACTCAGGTGGGTGTGTGAATAACTCAATCACAATATTCCTTATATAAGTCTAGCTTGGGAATATTAACAAAGTGATGAGTTTGTGCACGAGTGTATGTCCTATTAATGTCTAATGATTATCTGGACGGAATGTTGAGCTTCAATGAATGCTTCAACAATCAACTCTCTTCAATGCACCAACCTTCTTCAATGCAGCAAGTCCTCTATTTATAAGAGGAGCAAATGTCTTAGCTTGTTGAAGAAGGATAATATTTGAATTTTTAGATGGGTAGGTGAGGAGCATTTAATGCGGTATCTTGAGCATTAATGGTGCAGATTTGTTGTACACGCATGCTTGGAAAAGTCTGATGGGTAAAGACCCCTTTGTCTCAACCGGTTACCTGCAAAAGCAAGTAGAGACAAAGTATAGATAAAAGTAGCTATGTGTCAGATGTCGCAGTAATCACTACAGAGCAGGTAAACTACTTTTTGATAAAACAGTATGAAAGGACAGGGACAATCAGCAAGGTTGACTTTAAGATGGAACGATGTAACCTGACTGACAGTATAGACTGTCTTTCTTTATCGGCATGTTGAGAATGGAGTTGATCGGCAACTTGTGTAGCAAGTTGATCGGAAACTTGTGTAGCAACTTGATCGGCAACTTGTCGTATGTTGAGAATAGAGTTGATCGGCAACTTGTTTACTGGTCTACTGATTTGCTTCCTCTTGCTGGTTTGTCTTGTTTAAAGAGATGTAATACACCTGTGCAGATTACAAAGAATCCTAAGGGTACCTAAAGAGGTTCTAATAAAATTGGGGGATCCCAAGTGTAGACATGATTGGGATTAAGTAATTCTAGTGTCTAGGAATCTATTTGAACAACACCTACCAAGGCTATAGTGACACATGAGTACACCTTCAAAGGGGTGCCTGAGGTCATGAGACAGTTTGAAGCTTTGTCCATAGAAGGGGATGGTAAGAAGAAAGGACCCACCTGGGGTCAGCATGACAAGTATGAGGAGATGACTCCCAAGGAAGCCAAGAAAGACGTCATGGATGACGAGTGGAATGGCGTGATAATGCAAGGAATGTTTAGAGAAAAAGTGGTTGTGCCAGACTTGATTGATCTTGGAGACAAAATGATTGCCGTGGTAGAGGATGAATCCCTTAAAACTTTTAATCCCCGCACC
Organism: Campanula takesimana; assembly: GCA_026119855.1. Taxonomy (NCBI): domain Eukaryota; kingdom Viridiplantae; phylum Streptophyta; class Magnoliopsida; order Asterales; family Campanulaceae; genus Campanula; species Campanula takesimana. The sequence goes on from JAOWBW010000140.1 coordinate 2,528,834, forward strand.
TTGGTTGGACACGATGATAGGCCTCTGAAGAATTGGGTAACTTTCTCCGGACCAGTAGCTAGCAAGGAAGAGATGACTGTGAGACTTGGATTGGTTCCCCGCCCCCTAGAATCAAATGTCGTAGGGTCCAATGTAGTCAAGTCTCCTCAATCCCTTGTCTTTGAGTTTGAGTCTTCTTCATCCAAGGGACTCACGCCCGAGGATTATGAACTTGTGGCAAATGTTGTATTCCCTTTTGCTTTAAATGAAATGATAGACCTTTCCGGGTATCCCCTCATTGTCAACTTATTAGATGATAAATTAACTAATAATCTAAAAATGGTTAATAATGAATCACCTAATAATGCAGACAAACTAAAGGAACAATACATTAAAGAACTTTCAAAGCAGGTTATTGACCGAGAGGAAAACCGTGCCCAAGCTGCCGAAGAGGTTTTGACTAAGGTGAATTTGGGGACTGCAGATGAACCAAATGATACACAGATTGGTAGTTACTTCAAAGGGGCCAAAAGGAAAGCCTTGGTTAGATTGCTCAAAGAATATGTGGACGTGTTCGCTTGTTCTTACAAGGATATGCCGGGGTTGGATGCCTCCATTGTAGAGCATAGGATTCCCGTAGACCCTGAGGTGAAACCGGTTAAGCAAAAGCTTCGGAGAATTAAACCAGAATGGTCCTTGCATGTCAAAGAAGAGATTGAGAAGTTTCTCCAAGTTGGCTTTATAAGAATGATAGAATATCCTTCATGGCCCTTCTCAACTTGGGACATTGACATCATTGGAAAGATCTATCCACCCGGGAGCAATGGTCATGAATTTGTCTTGGTAGCCGTGGACTACTTCACGAAATGGGTCGAAGCCAAGTCTTATAAGGTCCTAACATCGAAAAGGGTTGCGGAGTTTATAAAAGAAAATATCATGTGCCATTACGGAATCCCAAATGAGGTCATCACCGATAATGGCTCACACTTTGAGGGTGAATGCGACTGACTGTTAGAAGAGTTCCGAGTCACCTGCCACAAGTCTTCCCCCTACAGGCCTCAAACCAATGGCGCGGTAGAAGCCGCCAATAATACACTTGAAAGGATCATTAAAAAGATGGAAACACGGGGAAAGGATTGGCCTGAAAAGCTACATCTAGCACTTTGGAGCTACCGAACCTCAGTCAGGACTGCCACTGGGAAACCCCTTTTGCTTTGACTTACGGGATGCAGGCCATGCTCCAAACCGAGTTGGAAGTCCCGTCATTAAGAATCCCGTTAGAAAATGAAATCCATGAGGTAGACTGGCTCCGGAGTCGACATGATGAATTGGCCTTGCTAGATGAGCGTCGTCTGAAAGCGATGGAGCATATCCGTGCCTACCAAGGGAGAATGGCATGAGCCTTTGACAAGAAATTAAAGCCCCAAAAAATTCAGGTAGGGGATTTAGTTCTCAAGGAAAAACCCCCGGGAAGGTCTAATCCTGATGGAAAATGGGAACCCGTATGGATTAGCCCCTTTGTGGTACAAGAAATCTTCTCGGGAGGTGCAATGAGATTGGAAGATTTGGATGGCAATCCCTTCATGCACCCGGTCAACGGAGACAAGCTCCGCCGCTATTTCATTAAAAAAAAAGTAGGTGCTAAAAGAATATACCCACCTAGATTGAAAACCCGTTTGGGCGATCTAGAGAAAAAACACCATGGCGCGTGGAAAAGAACTACGATGACCTAAGCCTTTTAGTCCTATTTGTAAAAGGGGAACGTAGGCAGCCAATTGTTGGTCCGGTCTAAAAAATAAATAAAATTCAAATCCCATTTTTGAACAAAGGATTTATACCAAAGCAAGTACAGATGAGTAACCATTGTCACTACAGTTAAAACACTTCTTTGGTGAGTTCAACCACGGTCTACTCTCGACTCAAATTAACATGCTGAAAAACACAAATAAAACATCTAAGTAAACTAATGTGTCTGCAATGACAATGGGTGGATACTTAGGACATAGGGCCATCAATGCTCCTCACCTGTCCATTTCTTCTTTTGACTTCTCCTGGTCTTCTTTTTCTTCGTGTCAAAAATCTCGATTTCCCTCCTTCCAAGGTCGGGTATTCTCCTGGTCTCCTCAATGAGTCCGGCTGCCCTTAAAGCCATGTCGGCTGCAGCCCGAGCCTGGAAATCCTCCATCCGTGCTTCAATCTTAGGTACTGCAGCCATCCTCCTCTCGGTCAGAACCCGATAGTCATCCACAACATCTCCAGTATTGTTATGGCCACTCGCCACAGCCTCGGCCTCCCTCAAAGCCTTACTAGTGTCATGATCCCCTCCAAGAATGGCCTCACGCCTCTCCCCAATAAGCCTATGAGTCTGCCCCATAATCCGTTCATACAAATCTAAGTAAACCGTGGTCAAAACCATGCTGGCTACGCCCTTGAAAAGTACCCGATCCGGAAAGAGGGAATATGTCCACAGGTGTGCAAAAAGTGAAATGGTAGATGGATCCCACGTGGACAGTGACAAAGGTCTCAGTGCTCCAGGTTGACATCTGACCACTCCGACAAAGGAGTCTGCAATAACCCAAACTGCCTACGAACCAAAGAAGGGGTGTAAAAAGATGATCCCAAAAGTCCCGGTACCCGAACAATGGGAGACCCCCCTGGTACTCTCTCATGGAGCTAATGCGCCAATGTGAAACCCACCAACGAATCTGAGAGGTCCAAAGCCGAGCCATATAAACTTCCCAATCACCCTAGGCAGAATCCAAAAGAATGCCTCTTAGGGAATAAGACCATGGTTTGTGAGGAAGAGGAGCCTCAGGAACAGCCATCAACCTCTCCCTCAACCACATGGTAAGAAGAGCAGGACTTCCATTGCACATGAAGGCATCACCTAAGGCTATGCGATCCATGCCATGAAAATTCTCTCCTAAGATCAAAGGGACGATGTCCTTCCCCGCAAGGCATTCCTCGAGGACACTCAACAAGACCCTATAGCAAGTGCCCTTGGAGCCAACCATGTAGAAGAAGGCAAGAACGCATAACCCATAGGCATTCCAAGAAGCCTCATCCGCGTGATCCATGAACTTTTCGGGAAGGTCCGAAATGTCAATAAAAGTAGGATTGAGAACCATACATTGAGCCTCTTCTAAAGGAATGTCGAGAAGAGAAACTAACCTTTCAACACACATTGTGTCATCGATTGAAGGAAGAGAAATAACCTCCGTGTCTACACCCCCCCACCAAAGCCTTGAAATCCTCATAGGTCGGGGTGATCTCGTTGTAGGAGAAACAGTACACATGTCTCCTGATATCCCAAAAGGTCACAGCAGCTCTCAAGAGCTCGAGGTCCGGGATGAACTCCTTAAGAGACCAGAAAGATCTAAGTCCAAACTTGGCTTAAAAAACGCCTTTGTTTTCCCGTATATGATGCCGCATCCAAAGCCTGAGGTTTCCCTCAAAGCACTCTTGATCGATTTTGGGTAATTTTGGTGGCTTTTCCATGAGAAAAGGCTCCATGGAAGAGGAGGCTCTCGAAATAGGAAGAAGAACTGCTTTTGGACTCCAAGTTAAGATACTTAAGAAGATGACTGGACCTGGAACAAAATTCAATGCAAAATGTATACCCGCTGGGACAACTGTACGGATGCTTTGTCCCTTAACAAAATTGATGATTTCTTGTTAGAAGTTGGCTTTACAATCCCATCCATTAAAAGCCCCATCCCAACCAAATCATAAATACCCCGAATTTTTGCCCTCCATTGGCTCATGCAACATGACTTTTGGACCTAGAAAAGAATTAGGTTTCCCTTTGAAAATTATGAAAATCCCGGCAGTCCCCATGTGACGTAAGCCTATTGTTTTGAGAAAAGGATTTGTGCAGAAAATCCCGGCAGTCTTTGACGTAATCCCATTACCTTAGAAAAAGAAGGGTTTCGGCTTAGACCAAATGAGAGTCAAGTCCATCCTTTAGTCAACCCTCCCCATAGAGTCTAGTTGACCAAATCCTGGTTTTGACCAAATGAGAGTCAAATCCCCGAACTTGACGAAATGAGAGTCAAGTCCATCCTTTAGTCAACCCTTCCCGTAGAGTCGAGTTGACCAAATCCCCGAACTTGACCAAATGAGAGTCAAGTCCATCCTTTTGTCAGCCCTCCCCATAGAGTCGAGTTGACCAACCCCCGGTCTTAACCAAATAAGAGTCAAACCCCCGGTTTTGACCAAATGAGAGTCAAATCCCCGACTTTGACCAAATAAGAGTCAAGTTCATCCTTTTAGTCTGTAGAGTCAAGTTGACCAAATCCCGACTTTGACCAAATGAGTGTCAAGTCGCTTTAGGAGAGAATGACAGATATTCCCCTACACTTTAGGAGAGGATGACAAATATCCCCCTTTTGGTTAGGCTACCGTCACAAAAGCCCTTAGGTTTGAGATGTTGGTAGTGGTGCCCTAGGCACGGTTAATAAACGTTGTAATTGTTATCATTTATTTCATATCAATAAAAGAGATGTTTTGATTATTATTGTTGTTCATGTTTACTTATAATAATCCCCGTACCTAGTACTTATTAAGCACTAGTATAAAGGCTAAATGATCATGAGATGATCATGTTAGATTTATGGGTACTTATTTGGAAGAAGGTACTGGACATGACCCGCTGTATGAGATTTATGTCATGGTCTATGTCATACATATATCTCATATTAGTTACGTCATTTGAATCCTTAGACATGAAGTTATTATAGTCTTCCACTTGATGAACACTGTGTTTGACATATTCAAACGCTACCTTAACACGGTAGTTATAAAGGGTATGATTGGCATAATCGGATTCCCGTTGGGAAGAATAATAAGCTAAATGGATTTGTCCCTCCACGGAGAGATGTCAAGCTTGGGCCCCTCGAAGGAATGATGTTGATGAAATGTTCGGCCGAACTCAAATGGATTGATTAGATCAATAGCATCTAAATTATCAACATATTCGGGATCGAGAAAGTATTGAACAAAACAAGTTGACTGTTTGACCATGACTTGTGTTCAATGACATCGTGGACAAAAGGATTGTGACATATTCTAAAGGAATGCGAACTTGTATCTAGTTATACTATTTGGGTAGGTATGACGGTTTGCTAGAACCTAATCATATCTTATGGGATCATGTTTGAGCCCATTGCCAACTTAGTATAATCCTAGAGGGTCACACACAATAGAACGAATCTTAAATAAGAGGACTATATTGGAATTTAGGGTCGAAGGACCTCAAGGGAATTTCTGGAATTATTCTGGGCCTCCTGGTCAACCAAGCGGGCGCTTGGGTTGAACCAGGCGGGCGCCTGAATAAGACGGAAAAGGCCTTGACCTTCTGCCCAAATGAGCGGGCGCTCGGGGAGTACCAGGCGGGCGCCCGGTATGCCGACTGGAAATTTCCTAATTCGATTAGGAAAGGTTTTTGGCACAAGATTCTTATTTGGAATAGGTCTTAATTGTGTATAAAAACCCCAATTCGGCCAGACCATATTTACTAGTGCTTTTGTGAGTCTCAAAGAGTTTGAGAGAGAGATTTTATTTTGTTCTAAGATATCATTGATTGAGGAACAAAATAATTCACAAATAAATTCCATATAGTTCTTTATTATATTGTGAAAGTGTGTTTCATAATATTGGTCTAGCAACCAAGATCAAAGAAGCTCCTTTGATATTCGTTCGAAGTGTGGATACCGCTAGAGGGTGAAAATCATCATCTTCAAAGTTCGTGTTCAAGCTTTGTGATCGTGATCAAGTCTTCAAATCTCCACCAAAGACCAAGAGAAAACTTTGATAGCCATCAAGGGTTAGTTCATCCTTTATTCATTATGTTGCATTTGATTTAATCATATGAGCGGATCCATGGCTTTGGGTTTCTTAAAATTTTAATTGCTATATTCCGCTGCGCATGTTACTTGGAAACCCAACAGTGGTATCAGAGCCCCGTTCATGTTGATTAATTCAATACTTGGATCATGTTATGTATATAAATTGTTTATGTGCCTTGCATGATATGAATATTGGAATATATGATGCTTATGTGTTTTGTGATTTTATGTGGTTTATTGTTTTGCAACTTTAATCGCACGATTCAATCGCAATAAAAATTATGGTGGATTCTGAATTATTTCGATTATTGATTTTTGGTTGGATCAAAGTTTTAATAATCGGGGAAAAATAATTTTGAGACAAAATTTCCGAACTTTAAAATTCTATACTATTCTGGCCATTCAGGCGCGCGCTTGGTCATAACTAGGCGGGCGCTCGCTCGGCAGAATATGTTCTGATTTTGGTTAAAATCTGAATATGGAATTTTCGACAAATTCGACAAAACCAGTAACAGAAAGTCCAGACTTGCTGATCTGGAATGGGTTTTGGGTAGTTGGTTTGTGTGTGGATTTTGGGGTTTGATTTTCCTATTTGTTTTAGTCTTGTGATTCCTAGATTGGTTCAAGTTTTGGATGGCTAATCTGCGTTCATCGAGATTGTGTTTCCCAAAATTGATCGCAATCAAAGTTTCAAAGATAAAACGAAGTTAGAATTATGAAGAGTTCATAATTGCTAAAATTGAGAAACAAAGTTCTTGATTCAATGATTGGAGATCCATGTGGAATTGTGAATGCAATTGGCCTACGTTCATCGAGACCATCTATTGCTTAGTTTCGGCCACATGGACTACTTTCTTGGTTTCTTGAATTAGTACGGGATTGTGGTTGCCTAATGGCTTAGTTCGACCGCACTTCTTGTTGTCTTGATTTCGAGATAATAACCAAAGTTGAATTAGTCTCATCCTCATAATTATAGATAAACTAATGACACATAAATATCATGCTTAAATTAATGGGATTAATTTAGTGGCTAAACTTGATGTGTAACATGTTTATATTATGTGCTCATAAATGTGTTATATGCTTTATGTGATGAACCTTCAAAGAAAGTTTTAAGTCCTTTGCCATGCCATGATTAAAACACTTGTTTATATATGGGTGATTTTGATGTGGGTTAGCCTCCGCGAAGTGCATTGATTTTATTCATGTATGAGCAAGATGAGGTTCATTAATTTAATGTGGGCTTGCCTCCGCAAGGTGCGTTAAATTGAATGGTTCCTATACGTTTAAAATGGTTGGACTTAATTAGGCGTCAAAACAGTTTTCGGCCTAGGCAAAAGATGAGATTAAACATGCTTTGGAAATTGGATTTCTCGAAGAATCTCATAAAAGGATCTAAGAATCATATGGGATATGATTGACATGATTGTCTACCTAATTAATTTAGTTTTTGAGCGGTCCGCCACCGTGGACTCAAAAGTTAAATTAAAGTTGGATCTTAGCCCAATTAAATTATATAATACATTGGATGTATATGAAGGTTATATAATTTAGTGGGAGTATTTTGCTTGAAAAATACATTATTTATCTCTTTAATGAAAATCGGTACTTATTAAATTTTGGAAATTTTGCATATTTGTAGATAATGACTAATAACACTCAATCAATGTCGTTGCGATCGATCCTTGAGAAGGATAAGCTCGAAGAGAATGGTACTAACTTTATGGATTGGATCCGTAGCATAAGAATCGTTCTTAGGCAAGAAGATAAGTTGTACATTCTCGATGGGCCTCTCCCTGCTGAACCACCGCCTACTGCCCCTAGGGTAGAAAGGGACAATTACAAGAAACATGTAATGATTCTAGAGATGTAAGTTGTCTCATGCTTGCTGCTATGTGTTCAAAACTCCAACAAAGTTTGGAACATTTGGAAGCCTATGAGATAGGCATGGAGTTGAGAACCATGTTTCAAGAGCAAGCTAGGCAAGAGAGGTACAAGACCATTGTTGCATTCACTACTAGTAAAATGAATGAAGGGCAACAAGTGAGTCCTCACTTTCTTAAAATGAAAGGTTATGTAGAGCACCTTGAGAAACTTGGCTATCCAATCCCATTGGAGCTAGCCACGGATCTCATTCTTAATTCATTGCCTAAAAGTTATAATCAGTTTGTGATGAATTATAACATGCATGGAATGGATAAGAATCTCTCTGAGTTGCATGGGATGCTCAAAACTGCAGAGATGAAAATTGTGGAAAAAAGTTCTCCCGTGCTCTTGGTTCATGATGGGAAGAAGGCTAGTGCCAAAGGAAAGGGTAAGAAAGTTGTCAAACCCAAAATAAGCAAGGCAAAGGTTGCCAAGGCTTCTGAGGCAAAACCTGATTCACAAAAGGATGCAATTTGTTTCCATTGTCAAGAAATTGGTCATTGGAAACGTAATTGCAAGGCTTTCTTGGAAGAGCAAAAGAAGAAGAAGGGCAGCAAGGCTGCGTCGACTTCAGGTATCTATATGATAGATATTCTCCTTTCTACCACTGATTCTTGGGTATTGGATACCGGATGTGGTTCTCACATTTGTCTAAATGTGCAGGGACTAAAGAATAGGAGACTTCTTAAAGAAGGTGAAGTAGATCTACGCGTGGGGAATGGAGCAAGAGTTGCTGCATTAGCCGTAGGGACTTATGAAGTCACTTTACCTTCCGGATTAATTCTTGTTTTGAACAATTGTTATTATATTCCGGATTTAAGCAGAAATATTATTTCAATTTCTTGTTTGGATAATGAAGGTTTTAAGTTTCTTATTGAGAATAAGAAATTTTCTATTTACTTAAATGACGTGCTTTATGGTATTGCTAATTCATTTAATGGCCTTTATATCTTGGATGTCAAGAATGAAAATAATGACAATGTCTATCATGTAAACAAGAAATCTAAACCTAAGATGTAAATCATACCTATTTATGGCATTGCCGTCTTGGTCATATTAATGAGAAGCGTATCTCAAAACTCCATGGGGACGGACTTTTAGGTTCATGTGACCTCGAGTCATATGATACTTGTGAGTCGTGTCTTCTTGGAAAAATGACTAAGACACCTTTTACCAAGTTGGGTGAAAGGGCAAGCGACTTATTGGGGTTGATACATTCCGATGTATGCGGACCATTAAGTAGCAATGCTAGGGGAGAATTTCAATACTTTATAACCTTCACTGATGATTATAGTAGATTTGGGTATGTTTACCTAATGAAACATAAAAGTGAAGCATTTGAGATATTTAGAATATTTCAAAATGAAGTAGAAAAACAACTTGGCAAAAGTATAAAAGCACTTCGATCAGATCGAGGTGGAGAATACCTAAGTCAAGAATTTGATGATCATCTAAAGAATTGTGGAATAGTTTCACAATTGACTCCACCCGGAACACCACAATGGAATGGTATGTCTGAGAGGAGGAATCGGACTTTGTTAGACATGGTTCGATCAATGATGAGTCAAGTTGATCTTCCAATATCCTTTTGGGGTTACGCCCTAGAAACCGCTGCTTTCACACTAAATCGTGTTCCAACTAAATCGGTTCAAAAGACTCCATATGAGATGTGGAGCGGAAAGAAGCCTTGTCTGTCTTTCATGAAGATTTGGGGTTGCGAAGCTTTTGCCAAAAGACTTGTCTCAGACAAACTTGCACACAAATCTGATAAATGTATTTTCGTGAGATATCCTAAGGAAACTAGAGGATATTAATTTTACAACCGTGAGGACAACAAAGTGTTTGTTGCCCGAACTGGTGTCTTTTTAGAGAAAGAGTTTCTCTCCAAAGAAATCAGTGGGAGTAAAATAAATCTTGAAGAAATTCGAGACCCAGAAAATAACATGGAACCAATAGTGGAACATGAACAAGAACCACAAGGAGTTGTGGAACCTGTTCAAAATACACAAGCAACTCGCAGATCTAGTAGGTTACGATCCGAGCCCGAGAGATATGGATTTATCATAACGGATAGTAATGAGGTAGAAATCATTGAGAATGATGAACCGTCAACCTACCAAGAGGCGATGTCTTCTCCTGATTCGGACAAGTGGCTTGGAGCCATGGAATCCGAAATTGCAATCCATGCAAGACAATCAAGTTTGGAATTTGATTGATGCGCCCAAAGGTGTAAAAACCATAGGATGCAAATGGGTCTTCAAGAAGAAGACTGACATGGATGGGAAGGTGCATACTTACAAAGCTAGGCTTGTAGCGAAGGGTTATAGGCAGGTTCATGGTATTGACTATGATGAGACCTTTTCACCCATAGCAATGATCAAGTCTATAAGAATTTTGCTTGCCATTGCCGCATATCATGACTATGAAATATGGCAGATGGACGTCAAAACCGCTTTCCTAAATGGAAAACTCCAAGTGGATGTGTATATGACACAACCAGAAGGTTTTGAACAAGATTCTAAAGTATGCAAATTGCAGAGATCTATCTATGGATTGAAGCAAGCTTCAAGGAGTTGGAATCTCCGTTTTGATGAATCGGTCAAAGAGTTTGGTTTCATCAAAAACGAGGATGAGCGTTGTGTATACAAGAAGATTAGTGGGAGCATAGTGCTATTCCTTATTTTATATGTGGATGACATATTGCTCATTGGAAACGACATTCCTACACTTCAGTCTGTGAAGACTTAGTTAGGAAAGTGCTTCTCAATGAAAGATATGGGTGAAGCCGCATATATTCTTGGCATTAAGATCTATAGAGATAGATCAAGGAGGCTACTTGGTTTAAGCCAAAGTACATACATTGACAAGGTCATTAGAAGATTCCGTATGGAAAATTCCAAGAGAGGCACCTTGCCCGTGTTACATGGAGTTTCTCTAAGCAAGACTCAATGTCCTAAGACAAACGATGAGCGTGAGAAAATTAATGATGTTCCATATGCTTCGGCAATTGGGTCCATCATGTATGCCATGATTTGTACTAGGCCGGATGTATCTTATGCTTTGAGCATGACAAGTAGATACCAATCCGACCCTGGCGAAAATCACTGGATAGCTGTAAAAGCGATTCTTAAGTACTTGAGAAGAACTAAAGACTCGTTTTTGGTCTATGGAGGAATGGAAGATGATCTCGTTGTAAATGCTTACACGGATGGAAGCTTCCAAACCGACAAAGATGATAGCCGATCGCAATCGGGTTTTGTGTTTATGTTAAATGGTGGAGCTGTAAGCTGGAAGAGTTCCAAGCAAAGTACAACCGCTGATTCTACAACAGAAGCTGAGTATATTGCTGCATCGGATGCTGCAAAGAAAGCTGTTTGGATTAAGAAGTTCTTAACCGAACTTGAAGTGGTTCCTAGTATTGCTAGTCCAATAGACCTTTATTGCGATAATAATGGTGCTATTGCTCAAGCAAAGGAACCAAGAGCACATCAGAAATCCAAACACATACTTAGGCGTTTTCATATCCTTCGAGAGATCGTTGATAGGGGAGACGTAAATATATGCAGAGTACCTACTGATGACAATGTTGCGGACCCGTTAACAAAGGGACTTCCACAAGCTAAACATGATGGTCATGTTAGGTCCATGGGTATTAGATACATGGGAGATTGGGCCTAGGGCAAGTGGGAGATTGTTGGTAGTGGTGCCCTAGGCACGGTTAATAAACGTTGTAATTGTTATCATTTATTTCATATCAATAAAGAGATGTTTTGATTATTATTGTTGTTCATGTTTACTTATAATAATCCCCGTCCCTAGTACTTATTAAGCACTAGTATAAAGGCTAAATGATCATGAGATGATCATGTTAGATTTATGGGTACTTGTTTGGAACAAGGTACTGGACATGACCCGCTGTATGAGATTTATGTCATGGTCTATGTCATACATATATCTCATATTAGTTATGTCATTTGAATCCTTAGACATGAAGTTATTATAGTCTTCCACTTGATGAACATTGTGTTTGACATATTCAAACGCTACCTTAACACGGTAGTTATAAAGGGTATGATTGGCATAATCGGATTCACGTTGGGAAGAATAATAAGCTAAATGGATTTGTCCCTCCACGGAAAGATGTCAAGCTTGGGCCCCTCGAAGGAATGATGTTGATGAAATGTTCGGCCGAACTCAAATGGATTGATTAGATCAATAGCATTTGAATTATCAACATATTCGGGATCGATAAAGTATTGAACAAAACAAGTTGACTGGCTGACCATGACTTGTGTTCAATGACATCATGGACAAAAGGATTGTGACATATTCTAAAGGAATGCGAACTTGTATCTAGTTATACTATTTGGGTAGATATGACGGTTTGCTAGAACCTAATCATATCTTATGGGATCATGTTTGAGCCCATTGTCAACTTAGTATAATCCTAGAGGGTCACACACAATAGAACGGATCTTAAATAAGAGGACTATATTGGAATTTAGGGTCGAAGGACCTCAAGGGAATTTCTGGAATTATTCTGGGCCTCCTGGTCAACCAAGCGGGCGCTTGGGTTGAACCAGGCGGGCGCCTGAATAAGCCGGAAAAGGCCTTGACCTTCTGCCCAAATGAGCGGGCGCTCGGGGGGTACCAGGCGGCGCCCGGTATGCCGACTGGAAATTTCCTAATTCGATTAGGAAAGGTTTTTGGCACAAGATTCCTATTTGGAATAGGTCTTAATTGTGTATAAAAACCCCAATTCGGCCAGACCATATTTACTAGTGCTTTTGTGAGTCTCAAAGAGTTTGAGAGAGAGATTTTATTTTGTTCTAAGATATCATTGATTGAGGAACAAAATAATTCACAAATAAATTCCATATAGTTCTTTATTATATTGTGAAAGTGTGTTTCATAATATTGGTCTAGCAACCAAGATCAAAGAAGCTCCTTTGATATTCGTTCGAAGTGTGGATACCGCTAGAGGGTGAAAATCATCATCTTCAAAGTTCGTGTTCAAGCTTTGTGATCGTGATCAAGTCTTCAAATCTCCACCAAAGACCAAGAGAAAACTTTGATAGCCATCAAGGGTTAGTTCATCCTTTATTTATTATGTTGTATTTGATTTAATCATATGAGCGGATCCATGGCTTTGGGTTTCTTAAAATTTTAATTGCTATATTCCGCTACGCATGTTACTTGGAAACCCAACAGAGATGCCAAGTTCCTCGCCCGACCTTAACAGTAACCTTTAGGTTTGAGACGCCAAGTTCCTCGCCTGACCTTAACGGTCACCCTTAGGTTTGAGATGCCAAGTTCCTCACCCGACATTAACGATCACCCTTAGGTTTGAGATGCCAAGTTCCTCGCCCGACCTTAACGGCCACCCTTAGGTTTGAGATGCCAAGTTCCTCACCTGACCTTAATGGTCACCCTTAGGTTTGATATGCCAAGTTCCTCACCCGACCTTACCGGTCACCCTTAGGTTTAAGTAGCCTTAAAATCTCTCACCCCCCCGAACTACGTTAAGGCTGAGTATGGAAGGTTGTTAGGCTGAAAACTTGATGAAGGAATTATGGGTTTGCTAAGGAGATCTTTAAAGGTTTGAATTTATGGGTTTAAATCTTCAAAGCAAACTTGAACACTTGGGAATAAATCTTTTGAAGCTCGGCAACCTTCATTGGTGAAGAATGAAGGCTATTTATAGGCAATGCACCCTTGTGACCGTTGGACTAAGATTTGAATTAAATCTGAGGGTACAATTGCTGTCGAATTCCCATTGGTTGAGCTGTCATTGTCGTCCTTGGTTTTGTCTTGTAGTCCTAGGTAGTTGTTGCACCACTACATGACATTTTTCCTTTGTTGCAGAGAAAGGACTAACGGTAAACAATTTGAACTGCTAGACAACCCGACATTCCTTGCAGTAACTCCAAGTTAACTCGGAGATATTTTGACAAGACATAACACATTCCTTTATGGTTGAAAAGAGAATGTTTGACTAAGGAATAAATTACATCTCTAGAATTCTTCAATAACTGCTCTGCGGTTCCACCAGTCATAGGAGCGGTTCCAAGGATAAACTTGATGTGCGGTTTCATAAGAAACTGAAGCACGCGGTTTCATGATTTCGGTTCCATCAAGTTGTCATCATCGGTTCTAAGAGAGACGTGAAGAACGGTTTCATTAAAGCCACAGAATGCGGTTTTAATGAAAACTAAGCTACTCCATGCTGGCGGTTCAATGATAGCACAAGTGCGGTTTTAAGAACTGAACTGCTATGGTAAAACCGAACTATACTCAGCCTAGACAAATAAAATTCTAGAAATGGACTTATCTTAAAATTGAAGTATAACTTCATTACATGCAGTCCTAAAGTCCATAAAAAGACATGTGGCATTGTAAGTACCCTAATCTGAACTTAAACCAACTCAGAGGAATTCTTAGCACCATTCAGGGATAAACTGATAGGCTAGGACCTCACTAAGATAAACCAAGAACCTTAGGACTGTTTTGGAATTAAACTTAGAAAAATCCAGAAGCTCGCCAGGCTGAACCGTACGGATGGTTTGGGTACTAGAAGGGCCCAGTCGTACGACTGGTTTGGGTGCCTTCAGTCCCTATAAATTGAGCCCTTACTGATTATTTCAAGGGGGAGAAACATTAGTTTAAGACCATAAACTCTGCTGAAATACGAGCAAAAACACCATCTTTGTGAGAATTGAGTGAAAGAGAGGAAGATAGGCTAGAATCAAACATTGGTGAGGCCTCCTTCTCCCCCATCTCCTATTCACTTCTTTATTTACTTGCTTATACTCTTATCTATGCAATGTCTTTACATTTCTTGAGCTATTATTATTAAATGGAACCAAGTCTTGAAATGATTCATGGTGCCCTCATGCCTTGTGCATGATTAAGGGTTAAAACCAAAGATGATCAAGGCTTGTTATGATAAATGCAATTTACTTTATGTAATTTACTTTCATGTCAATTCATATTTATGTCATTTACTTTCATGTCAAACTATATTTATGTCATTTAAATTCCTTGTCTTTACTTTTTGGACATGATCAAGTTTGGGTGGTAAAAGTTCCAATCTTTACCATCCAAACTTTGATTTTAGTCTTAATAATGTCCCTTTGGATGATAAAGACTCAATCTTTATCCATCCAAAGGTTGATTTTTGATGCCTCATGGCTCTTTATTAGATGAATCAACCATGGGGGGGGGGGGAGGTTAAAGTCTCAATATTTAACCATCCAAATGGTTATTTTGGCTCAAAACCATGTTCATCAACTTTGTGGTAATTTCCCCAATTATTGCCTTGATCATGTCCAAAAACCTTGTGTTTTGGTGTCTAATTAATGGTCAAAGTCATAGGGATGTTGTTATACATGTTTTGGTACCACAAAAATAAACTGAAAAGATCACATTCAGTCCAGTTTCAGCAGGATGCTCTGTTTCTGCCTGAACTGGACTGCTTTCTGATAAATCTGTAAAATTCCCAGGATAGCCATCCTCATCCGTACGGATGGTTTATACAGGGAATGGTTTTTTCCAGTTTTTCCCCATTCTGTTAAAAGGCTTTGCAAATAAACCCCTTTTTGTTAAATCTTAAACTATTTTCTGTTAAGTCAGTTTCTCCCATTTTTAAAATACACACACACACACACTTGCACATTTTTTTGGTCAACAAACTAGGGAGACTCGGTTTTCCGAGGCGGATTGAGTGAATGATGAAAAGTTCTTCCCAAAACGTAACGTGACCTCCGAACTCACCTTCTCTAACCTTTTCCGTTAAATTTGGGTTTAAAATTAAATTAACGTGGCGACTCCATTTTCTTGAACATAAAGTGTCGTGTTTGATTCTCATGGGAACCAATTCGTTTTTTCCCGCGGGTATCTCACAGACATGGATCAATCAAATCAGGAGGGTGTACTAACAATGAATCCTAACAAATAGCGATGTATAATATACAATATACAAGTATTTTAAGATTGAGGGAGTATTACTAAAGTTCAATTAATATTGTTCTAAATGTGCTTTTATTAATTATCTATCTCATGTACATTACTCCTCACAATAGAATCATAAATTACAATAATTTTCAATGTAAGGATAAAATATTATTTTTTACCCAAAAAGGACACTTACATTAGACTATGAATTTAGTTTAATAGTGCTAAATATTAATATTTGTAACAAAAGGATTTTATTTTGCCAATTCAATTCCCAAGAATTACTCGACTTATCGCCGATATATCATTAACCAATAGCCATTGATCCAAAGACATATTCTCAACAATATCTACTTTAACTTTGAATCTCCTTGAACCATAGTTTATATCCACGATCCGACCCCAATTCCACCTTGAGTTGAATCTTTCGTTTCCAAACATATCTCTCTACCTCCACCTCTGCCTCGTCTTGGCCAAGACACAAACTTTGTTTACCTAAAAGCAACCACGTTTACTTAGTCAAGCAAACAAATTTTCTGACGCAACTTGTGCAATGATTTCTAGACCACTAGAACTTCCACCACAACATTGACCACCATATCAGAAATACCAAATCCACGATCACTAAATTCGAATACCATATTACCCAGATGACGATAGTTAATCTTGTCTCAAACTTCAACGTGCTTCAAACTATTCTTGTATCACCAACTAACACGAAAAAGTACCGCTGAATGACTTGAACAAATCACTTCTCATTCTGGCGATGTATCTCGTGTTAGTGTTGGTTCCCTAGGCACGTTTATTTAAACGTTCTGTATGTTATCATTTTATTCATATTAATAAAGAGATGTTTTGATTATTATTGTTGTTCATGTTTACTTATAATAATCTCCGTCCCTATTGCTTGTGAAGCACTAGTATAAGTCTAAATGTTTATGGGATGATCATGTTAGACTTATGGGTACTTGTTGGAGAACAAGGTAATGGACATGACCCGCTGCATGAGATTTATGTCATGGTTAATGTCATATATATATATCTCATATTAGTTATGTCATTTGAATCCTTACATATTAAGTCATTATAGTCTCCCACTTGATGAACATTATGTTTGACATATTCAAACGCTACCTTTAACCAGGAAGTTATAAAGGGTATGATTGGCATAATCGGATTCACGTAGGAAAGAATAATAAGTTAAATGTATTTATCCCTCTTCGGAGAGATGTCAAGCTTGGGCCCCTCGTAGAATGATGTTGATGAAATGTTTGGCCAAACTCAAATGAATTGATTGGATCATTATCATTTGGATTATCAACATATTCGGGATCGAGAAAGTAATGAACAAATACAAGTTGACTTGATGACCATGACTTGTGTTCAATGACATCGTGGACAAAGGGATTGTGATATGTTCTATGAGGAATACGAACTTGTATATAGTTACACTATTTGGGTAGGTATGACAGTTTCCTAGAACCTAATCATATCTTATGGGTTTATGTTTAAGCCCATTGCCAACTTAGTGTAATCCTAAAGGGTCACACACAAATAGAACGAATCTTAAAGGACATAGTTGGAATTTTGGGTCGAAGGACCTTTAAGGGATTTTAGGAATTTAGAGGAGAAAACGAGAAACCAAAGAAATTGGATGGTCCGGTCGGACCTTGTATAGGACCCGGCCGGACCCCCTTTGTGACCCGGGTGGACCATCTATAGGACCCGGTCGGACCATGCTTGGATCCGGCCGGATCCCCTGATAGACCCGGGCGGACCTTGAGGTTTCGGGCTGTGGTTTTCCTGTTCCGTTTTCTTGCGGGTTTGGTCACTTGTAACCTATTTGAAATAGGTGAAACAAGTATAAAACCCACCTCTAGTCGCCCTAATCAGCACATAAGTTTGTGTAAGCCTCCAAAGAGTTTTTTAGGGTTATTTTCTTGTTCTAAGATCCCTTGACTGAAGAACAAGAACATCACATAATAATTCCATATAGTTCTAATATATTGTGAAAGCGTGTTTCATAATTTGGTCTAGCAACCAAGATCAAGAAGTTACTTGATATTTGTCACGACCCGAAAACTAGGCTCTATTTTATTAGTAATAAATAATTATTATTTATTTAATTGCTTATTTATTTATTTAGATTATTATTTATTTAAATATTTATGTGTGCACTTTATGTGTCATAATAAATTATGTCTAGCATTTTGATTGGTCTTTTGTGCTAGTGTAGAGTATTGGGGTCTTAATTGTTAGTAGGGAGTGTAAGTATTTGTGTATAGTGTAGAGGAGGGGCCTGAGTGTAAGTTTTTGGAAATAAATCCCCCTACACCCTCTCCTCTCCCTCATTCCCAACTCATCTCTCTCTTTCACTCCATCTCCCTCTCTCTTCCATTGCCAAAGATTGGGTAAGTTCTCTCTCACTTCTCTCTACATTTCCATCATCTTCCTCTCTTTATTTCTCATTTCTTAAAACATGAATCATGTTTAGATCGTCGATAGGATCGTAGAAAGCCAAGAAATTTCGAGTTCCGTCACCTTTGAGAAAATCCGGGTAAGTTGCTTTTCCCCCATTTTTATGCTAAAATGTTCATATCATGTTTATATTATGCTTGATGTGTTATATTTGAAGTTTGGTTGAGTTTGGAGTTTATTTGGAATTTATTTGGAGTTTTGGTCAAAAATGGTGATTTTAGGAATGTTGGGTTTGAATCTTGATCTTGGTTGATGAATGGTATTATTTGAGTCCCCATTCTAGTTAGAAGTAGTTTTGGGTTCATCTTTATGCTTGGTGGAAGGTTGATTATGTTTGATTTTGGTTGTAATATGAAATGGGTAAGAAAAATTGGTAAAAACCCAGATTTTGGCCGGATTTCGTCCCTCCGGGCAAGGAGGCGCGCGCACCATGTTTTGGGAGGCGCGCGCACCCTTTTCTGCTTCGAAATCGCAGCTTTCTGACCTTAGGAGGCGCGCGCATCACCTTTTTTGGAGGCGCGCGCATCCCTCCTTTTTCCAGTTTGTCCGTTTTTCGTTCGATCTTCCGGAGGCCATAACTGTCTCATCCGGACTCCGTTTTAGGCGTGTAAACTATCGTTTCGAAGCTATATTCGAGTACTACAAGATGGTATAGGTTGTTCAGTTAAGTTATAAGTTTTACACTTCGGGATTTTATTGGGTGTTTGGGCATCTTATGATGTGTTCGTGGTTGTTCCAATCGAATTGACTTTCGAGTAAGACTTGGTCTAGGTTTTAGGCGATGACCTATAGTAACTAGGGGGTTGTTATTGAACACAAAGGTGTAGGGTTTAGTCCTGTCATGATCATGTTCTAATAAGTGTAACCTTTTGGAGTCGTTTGGGATGTTTAGAATTGGTTCGTTACGAACGGAGGTAAAGCGTGAATTGGTAATTGAGTAGCTACGGTTGGATTAACCTTAAGGTGTATTCATTCTGATTTCCTACTTTGGAATTCCAGGTGTGATGAGATGGTTGAGTTCATAGTCCTAGTACATCTTTATGAGTAAACGGTTAGGATAATTTTGGGTTATAGTCGTTGTACTATATGTGAGTGACCGTTTGGGTTGTGTTCTTTATGATCAACTCGTGGGTATCATCTCTGGAATGTATCTGGTATGGTTCCTCTTTATGAAATTGCTGTATTCTAATAATCATTGTTATTGTGCTCTTTATGAGAAATTCCATCTATCGTTGTTGTGCTCTTCATGAGAAACTCTGTTATCGTTGTTGTTAAACTCTTCATGAGTAACCGTTGCATATTTATGGTGATTAATTGGTATGGTTCCCTACTTCGGAACCCTAAGTTGTTTAATTAAGCTAGTATTTATTACTTAGCATTTTATCTGAAAGTCCAGCTGGTTATTTGTGTATCGAGTCAGGCAATGGATAATGCTATAATGGCACGAGCCAAGTCCAGTATAGCATCGCCCATTGGTCCTTCTATCCTCATCCAGATTGGCCTTGGTTGGGATGAGCTAGCTCCGTTGTGGGTATTCTAGCTAATCGTTTTGGAGCATGACTTTGTGGCATGGCTCCCGCCCCTTGTGGCACTTTATTATTGTTATTGGTTCCGGTACCGGGTTTCTCTTCAGCTTTTATGCTACTATGAAGATGAATTGTTTGATTGATGGGTTGATTGGTCGTTTCTGACCGGGGTTTCTCTTCAGCTTTTATGCTACTATGAAGATGAATTGTTTGATTGATGGGTTGATTGGTCGTTTTTGATCGGGGTTTCTCTTCGGCTTTTATGCTACTGTGAAGATATGGATTGGTTGATTGTTGAAGCTACGCAGCTATCCTTTATTTGGATGTATCGGTTTGGAAACCTTGGCTAATATCCTTTGTTATGTGTTTACTTTCCGCTGCTATCTGTTGACTGTTAATTGTTACATACTATGTGATATTTATCATTGTTTATTGCTTATTGCATTATAGCATGTCATGTAGTTGCATTAGTAACTTACTGAGATTTTATCTCACCCCGTTTATTTCCATCTTTGTTTTTCCTTAACCCCCCCCAGGAGGAAAAGGATTAGGATTCGCGGATCGAGGAGGACGTCGCGAGGATTGAGATTTTGGGGCAGGTTGTTATGGTTCGGTTTACATTATTTAAATGTATAACCTTTTGGGGATAGTTTTACCATTATTGACGTCATTAAGAATTGTATATTTTATTCTTTTTGGTATAAGCTGTGGAGCTTATGTTAGATGCACTTTGTTGATTTTAACTTGGATTTGTAAAACCTTGTGTTATCACCTTTTGGTATTAAACGAAATTTTTAACTTCGGCATTTCATAGTTTTGGTTCTAAGTCGACGTCCAGCTCGCGATCTCGGGCCGCGGGGTTCGGGGTCGCGACAGTTGGTATCAGAGCCATGGTTTGGCTCTAAGTATAAGTCTAGGTGGATTAGTATGACCTAGGTGGGTAGTAGTGTGCGGAGTGATTAACGGTTGATGTTTTATGCAGGTAATTGTTCTCAATGTCTGGAAGAGGAATCAGAGGAGGTACTAGTGGGGCACAGAATCAGAATGATATAAGGGAAGAAGCACGTGCAATGTTTCAGGGCATGTTTGAGGCGGCCATAAAGGCCATACATGATCAAGGTCCGAGGGTAGAACAAACACCACCACCCCGCTATGGATTGGAACAATTTCTGAAATTGAAACCGGTTGAGTTCAATGGGGAACCCGATGTAAGGAAGGCCGAGCTATGGATTGAGTCGATGGAGAAAATTTATGATGTCTTTGGTTGCACCGATGAAGACAAGGTCCGGTTTGCGGCTTATAAACTTGTGGGTGCCGCCGAGCATTGGTGGAAGGGTGTTAAAGCGAGTTGGGATGATACTCACACAGTGTATGCATGGGAATTGTTTGTGCGAAAGTTCAAGGAGCATTTCATTCCGGTAGTGGATCAAAACCGAAAGGAGATCGAGCTGCTCAACCTGGAGCAAGGTTTGTTGTCTATAGCTCAGTACTCGGCTAGGTTCACAGAATTAGCCCGGTATTGTGACTATCTTGTGAGGACCGAAGAACAGAAAGCTTTGAGATTCATCCGGGGTTTGAAGACATCCATCCGTACTCAGCTTATAGCCCAGAGGATTGTGACATTTCAGGATGCGGTAGATCGGGCATACTTGATCGAGCAAGATATTGGGGAGCATAAGAGGAAGACCGAGGTTGCAAATACGGGTAAACAAGTAAGCCATGCTAAATCTCAATCACATCACCGTTCAGATAACCGAGGTAATTTGGGAGCACCATCTCAGTTTAAAGAACAAACCGCGCTAGGGAATTCGGGTACTACTCCGGGGAAACAAGGGAAACAAGGTAGGTGGCTTTGCACTTACTGTCAGAGAGAAGACCATTTGGAGGATAAGTGTTGGAAGAAGCAAGGAAAATGTATCAATTGTGGTCAACTGGGTCACTTCATAAAGGATTGTCCGAGGTTTAAAGTTCAATCATCAGGATCAGGAACCAGTACTTCACCGGGTCAGAAGAGGGATGCTTCGGGGAACCCTAAGGTATAGGGCAGAGTAATTGCGATCAATCATCACTCACCAGGTAACGGATAAATTTCAAGAGGTATTATTTTGCGTCGTGAGAGCGAGCGCGTGCATTTTAGGATCATCGCATCTATGTGTTTCTGTGCATTAGTTGCATTTATTACTTCTGAGTCTTTGACTTATGTGTTGTAGGTGTCTACTCCTATGGAGGAGTTTAGGGTATCTGATGAAGTCTTATGTGCTTATGATGTGCTTAAGTATGGTTATGTCTCACCTGCTAATTAGCCATGTTGCTATTACAAGATTTTGATGTTACTATTGCTTTAGTCTATTGTTGTAGAGGGATTGTTATATTCTCCATTCCTAATTTCTTAAAACTGTTTGAGACCGTTCCCTGGGTAGAGTTATACCTATCTTTCCTTAATTGAAATCCGAGTATTTAGTTTCGGTGAATTGTTGGGCGTATTTATCGTTTGTGAAAATTTCTATTTTGTTTCTGAATAGTACCTAGTAATTGGGGAGAACCTTGGGTTAAATTGAGTTGTTATAGTACAAGGTTGTAGTGCTAATATTTAGATCAATGTCCTTATGGCATCGGTTGGGTTATAAGAGTTGAGGATTTAAATTGAAGATTTCTGGATAGGAGATTTTGTTTACTTGTAGTGCATCTCCGTGAGTACATCGGGATTGATTAGTATGGAGGGATGCGTGAATTGTTATGGGATATGAGTATATTATGGAAGTTATAATCATCAATAGTGGTGAGCGCGTTAAGTTTGAAAGGACTAAGCACATTTCGGGAGAGTAATAAATTGCGACCTATATCAAAGGCATTTTGAGTTTTAGTTAAAGGGGTGTCCTATGGTCCTAAATCTTGTCTTGGTGGCATTTCTTATTTTGGATTACAAATAAGTGAAAAAAAAAAAAAGTTGAGTATAAATACTCGGGCATATTAAAGAATACTATGATTTGGTATTGGGTCAGTTGGAATGTGACTAGCTAATTGGTTTATTATGATGGTAGTACCATTGAGCTTATATATCATTAAGTCAATAAATGTATGCGTGAGAGCCTAACTGGGGTTAGCTATTGAATTTAGAGTTCGTTGATTTCCTTTGGGATATGAGCACGGATTATGACTTAAATGGGAGTTAGAGAAAATCTTTTGAAGATGAAATTTGGGTCTTTTTACGGACTATTGAGTATATTAAATGGTTTAGGCTTCAAGACCAGATTAATGAAGGGATGAGAGTATAACATAGATTTAAGTGGACACTTTGTACGAGAAATTTTGGGGTTTGTATGGTACTATTTATTTAAGGTGTTAACTCAAAGTGAAGACACTATAATGGTAACCCATAGAGATATAGCCATTTCGATGAATATTGTGGAAATAGAAATTTCTTTACCCTTTTTATATTTTAAAGGCTAATTAGGCTCGGGATGGTGATGTTTTGAATTTCTGGGGAATACTACTAAGTATGCGATTTACAAAAGGAAACACCTTTGCAGTGTAATTAAGGTTGTGAATAAGGCGAGCTTGGGATATCTCGAGAGTTATGTTTGGGAGCAATTGGGATTCTCCAATTTTGATTATGGATTCTAATTAGTAGTGAAGGTTATGATTGAAGGAAGTTATGTGAGAGAGGTCGTGGTATTGCGAATATTATTTAGGGTTACTACGTGGTGGATTAGAATGGACAATTGAGGAATTTGAGAAATGGCGGAACTATCGTATCCGTAGCTATTGGGTCTTTCGGGTAAGTCTCGTTAAAATTCGGGTTGAATTTTCTTTAAGGGGGAGTGAATGTCACGACCCGAAAACTAGGCTCTATTTTATTAGTAATAAATAATTATTATTTATTTAATTGCTTATTTATTTATTTAGATTATTATTTATTTAAATATTTATGTGTGCACTTTATGTGTCATAATAAATTATGTCTAGCATTTTGATTGGTCTTTTGTGCTAGTGTAGAGTTTTGGGGTCTTAATTGTTAGTAGGGAGTGTAAGTATTTGTGTATAGTGTAGAGGAGGGGCCTGAGTGTAAGTTTTTGGAAATAAATCCCCCTACACCCTTTCCTCTCCCTCATTCCCAACTCATCTCTCTCTTTCACTCCATCTCCCTCTCTCTTCCATTGCCAAAGATTGGGTAAGTTCTCTCTCACTTCTCTCTACATTTCCATCATCTTCCTCTCTTTATTTCTCATTTCTTAAAACATGAATCATGTTTAGATCGTCGATAGGATCGTAGAAAGCCAAGAAATTTCGAGTTCCGTCACCTTTGAGAAAATCCGGGTAAGTTGCTTTTCCCCCATTTTTATGCTAAAATGTTCATATCATGTTTATATTATGCTTGATGTGTTATATTTGAAGTTTGGTTGAGTTTGGAGTTTATTTGGAATTTATTTGGAGTTTTGGTCAAAAATGGTGATTTTAGGAATGTTGGGTTTGAATCTTGATCTTGGTTGATGAATGGTATTATTTGAGTCCCCATTCTAGTTAGAAGTAGTTTTGGGTTCATCTTTATGCTTGGTGGAAGGTTGATTATGTTTGATTTTGGTTGTAATATGAAATGGGTAAGAAAAATTGGTAAAAACCCAGATTTTGGCCGGATTTCGTCCCTCCGGGCAAGGAGGCGCGCGCACCATGTTTTGGGAGGCGCGCGCACCCTTTTCTGCTTCGAAATCGCAGCTTTCTGACCTTAGGAGGCGCGCGCATCACCTTTTTGGAGGCGCGCGCATCCCTCCTTTTTCCAGTTTGTCCGTTTTTCGTTCGATCTTCCGGAGGCCATAACTTTCTCATCCAGACTCCGTTTTAGGCGTGTAAACTATCGTTTCAAAGCTCTATTCGAGTACTAAAAGATGGTATAGGTTGTTCAGTTAAGTTATAAGTTTTATACTTCGGGATTTTATTGGGTGTTTGGGCATCTTATGATGTGTTCGTGGTTGTTCCAATCGAATTGACTTTCGAGTAAGACTTGGTCTAGGTTTTAGGCGATGACCTATAGTACCTAGGGGGTTGTTATTGAACACCAAGGTGTAGGGTTTAGTCCTGTCATGATCATGTTCTAATAAGTGTAACCTTTTGGAGTCGTTTGGGATGTTTAGAATTGGTTCGTTACGAACGGAGGTAAAGCGTGAATTGGTAATTGAGTAGCTACGGTTGGATTAACCTTAAGGTGTATTCATTCTGATTTCCTACTTTGGAATTCCAGGTGTGATGAGATGGTTGAGTTCATAGTCCTAGTACATCTTTATGAGTAAACGTTTAGGATAATTTTGGGTTATAGTCGTTGTACTATATGTGAGTGACCGTTTGGGTTGTGTTCTTTATGATCAACTCGTGGGTATCATCTCTGGAATGTATCTGGTATGGTTCCTCTTTATGAAATTGCTGTATTCTAATAATCATTGTTATTGTGCTCTTTATGAGAAATTCCATCTATCGTTGTTGTGCTCTTCATGAGAAACTCTGTTATCGTTGTTGTTAAACTCTTCATGAGTAACCGTTGCATCTTTATGGTGATTAATTGGTATGGTTCCCTACTTCGGAACCCTAAGTTGTTTAATTAAGCTAGTATTTATTACTTAGCATTTTATCTGAAAGTCCAGCTGGTTATTTGTGTATCGAGTCAGGCAATGGATAATGCTATAATGGCACGAGCCAAGTCCAGTATAGCATCGCCCATTGGTCCTTCTATCCTCATCCAGATTGGCCTTGGTTGGGATGAGCTAGCTCCGTTGTGGGTATTCTAGCTAATCGTTTTGGAGCATGACTTTGTGGCATGGCTCCCGCCCCTTGTGGCACTTTATTATTGTTATTGGTTCCGGTACCGGGTTTCTCTTCAGCTTTTATGCTACTATGAAGATGAATTGTTTGATTGATGGGTTGATTGGTCGTTTCTGACCGGGGTTTCTCTTCGGCTTTTATGCTACTGTGAAGATATGGATTGGTTGATTGTTGAAGCTGCGCAGCTATCCTTTATTTGGATGTATCGGTTTGGAAACCTTGGCTAATATCCTTTGTTATGTGTTTACTTTCCGCTGCTATCTGTTGACTGTTAATTGTTACATGCTATGTGATATTTATCATTGTTTATTGCTTATTGCATTATAGCATGTCATGTAGTTGCATTAGTAACTTACTGAGATTTTATCTCACCCCGTTTATTTCCATCTTTGTTTTTCCTTAACCCCCCCAGGAGGAAAAGGATTAGGATTCGCGGATCGAGGAGGACGTCGCGAGGATTGAGATTTTGGGGCAGGTTGTTATGGTTCGGTTTACATTATTTAAATGTATAACCTTTTGGGGATAGTTTTACCATTATTGACGTCATTAAGAATTGTATATTTTATTCTTTTTGGTATAAGCTGTGGAGCTTATGTTAGATGCACTTTGTTGATTTTAACTTGGATTTGTAAAACCTTGTGTTATCACCTTTTGGTATTAAACGAAATTTTTAACTTCGGCATTTCATAGTTTTGGTTCTAAGTCGACGTCCAGCTCGCGATCTCGGGCCGCGGGGTTCGGGGTCGCGACAATATTCGTTTGTGGTGTGGATAACAATAGATGGTGAAACTTATCACCTCCAAAGTTCGTGTTCCTGCTATTGTTCGTGATCAAGTTTCGAATCTCCACCAAGGATTAAGGTTGTTAAACAAAGGCATCAATCAAGGGTTAGTATTCTAGTATTCATTATGCGATATTTGACTTAATCACATGAATGGATCTATGGGCTTTGGGTTTCATGAAAATTTTAATGCTTTAATTCCGCTGCGCATGATCTTAGGAAACCCAACAGTGGTATCAGAGCCCCGTTCATGTTGATTATTTCAATACATAATCATGTTGTGTGTATATAAATTGTTTATGTGCCTAGCATAATTTGAATATTGGAATTATGATGTTTATGTGGTCTATGCATTTTATGTGGTTTATTGTTTTGTGAACTTTAATCGCACTATTCAATCGCAATAAAAATTATGGTGGATTTAAAATTGTTTGGGTTATCAATTTTGATTAGATCAAAGTTTTGATAATGTAGAGATTCATGAATAAATGGTTTATTAAAGGTTTTGATGATCATGGTGATTGGATCACTAAGAACACTAAATCTTAATTGAATCGGGGGAAAACAATTTTGAGACAAATTTTGAATTTAAAAAATTTCTGGATTTTTCGCAGAGGTCCGACCGGACCCAAGTAATGACCTGGCCGGACCTGTTGGCCTGGTGCGGGTGGAGCTTGGGGTTTGGGATGGATCTTGGGGTTGAAATTTCCTATTTGTTTTGGTCTTGTGAATTCTAAGATTGGATCAAGTTTTGGATGGCTAGCCTACGTTCTCGAGACTGTGTTTCCCAAAATTGATCGCAATTAAAGATTCAAAGATAAAACGAAGTTAGAATTATGTAGAGTTTATAATTGCTAAAATTGAGAAACAAAGTTATTGATTCAAGATTGGAGATCCATGTGGAATTGTGAATGCAATTGGCCTACGTTCATCGAGACCATCTATTGCTTAGTTTTGGTCACATGGACTACTTTCTTGGTTTCTTGATTTAGTGCGGAATTGTGGTTTCCTATGGCTTAGTTCGGTCGCACTTCTTATTGTCTTGATTTGGAGATAGTTCAAATAGTCTCATCCTCATAATTATAGAGAAACTAATGACACATAAATATTATGCTTAAATTAATGGAGATTAATTTAGTGACTAAACTTGATGCTCAACATGTTTATCTTATGTGCTCATAAATGTGTTCATGCTTTACGGTGGTGAACCTTCTTTGAAATTTTAAGTCCTTTTGCCATGCCATGATTAAAACACTTATAACTATATGGGTAATTTTGTGTGGGCTCGCCAAAGCAAGGTGCATTGATTTTATTCATGTATGAGCAAGATGAGTGACTAAGAATCTCAGAAAAGGATCTAAGAGTCATATGGGATATGATTGACAGGGTTGTCTACCTTATTAATTTGATTTTGAGCGATCACGCCAAAGCGAACTTGAAGTTAAATTAATGATGGATCTTAGCCCATTTAAATTATAATATACATATGTTTTATAAGAAGGTTATATAATTTAGTGGGATTATTTTTTGGAAAAATACATTGTTTATCTCTTTAATGAAATTGGTACTTATAAAATTTTGGAAATTTTGCATAATTATAGATAATGACAAATAACACTCATTCAATTTCGTTGCGATCAATCCTTGAGAATGATAAGCTTCAAGAGAATGGTAAAAACTTCATGGATTGGATCCGAAGCCTAAGAATTGTTCTAAGGCAAGAAGACAAGTTGTACATTCTTGATGGGCCTATTCCTAATGAACACGAAGCCATTGCCCCTATGGCAGAAAGAGACAATCACAAGAAACATCGAAATGATTCTAGAGATGTGATTTGTCTCATGCTCGCGACTAAGTTTGGAACATTTGGAAGCCTATGAGATAGACGTGGAGTTGAGAGACATGTTTGAAGAGCAAGCTAGGTAAGAGAGGTATAAAACCATTGTTGCATTCTCTTCTTGCAAAATGAGTGAAGGGCAACAAGTGAGACCTCACATGCTTAAAATGAAAGGCTACATGGAACATCTTGAGAAACTTGGCTATCCGATTTCATTGGAGCTAGCCACGGATATCATTCTTAATTCATTGCCTAAAAGTTATAATCACTTTGTGATGAACTATAACATTCATGGAATGGATAAAAATCTCTCCGAGTTGGATAATATGCTGAAAACTGCGGAGATGAAGATAGTGGAGAAAGGTCCTCCAGTGCTCATGGTTCATGATGGAAAGGGGACAAGTGATAAAGGGAAGGGTAAGGCGAAGGTTGCCAAACCCAAGATTAGCAAGGAAAATGTTGCCAAGTGTTAGCACCCAACCTGAAAATGAGTTATTAGGCATTCTAGAACTCACAGGGACCTCCCAGGTATTTACGAACTGCGCAGGACTTATCCAGGATTTCCCAAAAAGCCCAGATAAGAAGATGTTGATGACTGATCGGATGAGGAATCGAAGATAGGCGTTATCTCATCATCCTGAGTCCAGATTGATCAGAGCCTCAAAAATTGTGCCAATCTCTCTGACCGGCCGGGCGGCCACTTCTCCCAGATCAAGTTTTCTTATAAATAGATGACCTCAGTTCATAATTCAATACACAATTCTCTCCCTCGAGTTCTACAAGCCAAACTGACGGCAGAACCCTCTCTTCAAGCCTTTCTAGCAATCCCGAAGGTCCGACGAATCCGCGCGAGAGATTCAACTTCGTTCTTGTCATGCACGAGGCGAGGCAAATCCAGTGCACGACGATTGGTGAGAATTTGTCATGTTTTCTTAGTTTAGATCTGATTTATGCTAGTTTCATTATGTTTATACATCTATATTCATATGATTCATAACGTGTTCTTCATGTTATTGCTAGAATCCATAATATGCTCTATAACTAGGGTAGCGATCTTCATGCTTATGTGTTATTTCATACATGTTTCATGATGTTCTTATTATTATGCTAGATCTATGGCTTATCCCATGCATAACATGCTAGATCTAATGTTTTAATCTCTGTTCATATTGTATAGCCGATGATGATCTCCAAGATCTAGGAACTACTTCTAAACCCTAAACTTTAGGTAAATATTCCCATGACCAGTAATTCTCCAAGGATGAATATGAGGACTACACATTGATCTTATCAATGATATAATCATTATTCTAGGATGTGATCATCTTGCATGATTCTTTCTCCTCCCCCTTCATCTTGTATGATCCCGCTTCTTCCTCCCTATTCCGATTATGTGCGAACTACGCTAACCTGAGCTTCTCATCATGAGAGGAACGTAGGCAATCTTCGGATCCGGTCTCAATCACTAACACACTACTAACACATTCATCATGATAGAAAGTCCGATTTCTCGATCGATAGGAGTGATTACGTAATATTCTTCTCTTGTCGTAACTTGACCCCCGAACCCTCTCTTTGTTAGCTTTTTCTCAATGTTTTAGCTCAATAAAAACAACATGGCGACTCTTAATAGGTTAAATGCCAACTCGAATATCCTAATCCCATGGAAAAGATAAATAAAATAAAGAATTCCCGTGCGTCGCCCGCATCGTCGGAAATGGGTATTCACAGTGGCGACTCTGCTGGGGACTAGCTTTGAACATCTTCAAACATAGAGGGTCAAACTTTCGTCAATATCATGATTGTACTTACTTGTTTCTTTCCCCCCTGTACTTTATCTCTTGTACATATTTGCTTCCCTTGTACTTTAGTGCGTTAATATCTTAACTGTTTCCTATTGTACCCTTTCTAACTGTTCTGCATTGCATACATGTAAATACAAAAAACTCTCAGTTTTTCCCCTAAAAAATAACTAGTTGTCGTCCGCACATTACCACTAGGTCCGTGTCACACTGCACACCCTACTGGATACTCCGCTGAGTGCACAGATTTTGGTGATCCTGTCGCCTCTATCTTCGTGGCACCCGGGCTATCTAACTCACTGTTTTCACTTGTGAAGTAGTCGAGGTTAATCCCTTGTTCATTTCAAAACCATGCACTCATAGAGTCTAGGACACTCCAAAGTTGACCGGTTGGTTTGACCAGCTTTTTCTTATAGACAATTCACGTGTCGTTCATGCCGTCATCCGTTAAGTCTTTAATGAGTCGAGATCCTTCGAGAGAAAAAGCACAAAAAATGAAATTCCCTACAAGGGTGTGCATATGGTAAGCCGAGTGATACTTTGTACAAGGATCTCAACTCGTTAAAAACTTAACGGAAGTAACATAAACGTTACGTTAAATGCCTTTAAACAAGGGTTAGTCACTATGATCCGTTAGGTCGGTGGAAGTCGCTTGCCCTATAGGACCATTGCCCAAATTGTCCGTTTGGGATGTGCAATACAGGTGAAAAACAAGGGGTCTATAGACGTAGTGATGACCTCCACTGATCCAGGTTTTGTAGATAGTAACCCAAAAAGGGGTATCCCTTCCAACCATTAGGACTAATAATACATTGTTTTTGTAAATAACAAAATACATTGCATGAGCCTTGTCCCGTCCTAAACCTCTCGTCTGCTACCTCTACAGAGAAGCAAGTTTGGGTCCGTTCCGGTAGTCGTCTTCAACGGTCAAGCCTTCCGCAAGCTCAATCTTCAGTCCCTACATCAACGATGACTCCATCATCAGAGCCTACTACTCCTAGTATCTCCACTCCGCCGGTCTCCACTGCCTCTGACAATCCAGATATCGCCGCCAACATAAAACCCTCAGACATTCCACCACCTCTCCATGCTTTCTTCAGCAACCTCATGCTACAGATCTCCAAGCTTGAGGATCGAAGCAAGTCTCTAGAAAGGGTCAACCAAGAGCTCAAAGATCATCTTCATACTGAAATGATCATCTTCATACTGAAATGAAGAAGAAAGGTGTAGCAACTAGCTTCCATAATGGGGAGGCTATTCTTATCGAAGACGAGACAGTGCCTGTGACTTACCCTGCCAGTGATGATGCTATTCCTCTCAAGGTGCCCAACTACCAAAGGGTTCCTCCTCCTGATTTCGGTACTAAAGCAACCTCCAGCAAGGGTCCGTATGAGCCATCACCAGAATTGATGGGTAGTTACTTGTCCTCTACCAAGTTGCCTTCGCCTTCACTACCGTTGAGCATCGGTGCCGTCATACCTACGATCTCCACTGCTCCTCTCGCTACTCAAGCCTATGGTCTCACAGATTTCTCCAATCACCCTCTAGTGGTTTCCATGCAAGAACAGATTCGCAAGCTATCCGACACGGTCTCCAAGCAATCCGCTCCGATAGTCAAAACTATTGACCCAAGCAATGTGGGTTCTCTACCTAGAGACTTCAAGATGCCGAAGGTCTCTACATTCCGTGGCATTACTTGTCCCAAGACTCATCTCGACAGTTATGTGCTAGCTATGAGAGCTCGTGATTGTACTAACGAGCAAATGGCCCGAGTCTTCCACACCACCTTGGACGGAATCACTCTCCGTTGGTTCTTGAGTTTGGATCCCTCCGAACGAGAGACATGGGAACAAATCACCGCTACTTTCTGCGAGAAGTATCAGTCAAACCTAGATTGGCATGTCAACCGTACTGATTTAGAGAACACAATGCAAAGGCCCGGCGATCCTATCTATGACTTCTACAAGAGGTAGAACCACAAGCTAGCAGAAGTACAATACCCTCTTAAAGCAAAGGAACAAAAGCAAATCTTCTTCAAATGCTTGTTGCCCGAGCTTAGGGTTGCGATTGGTAATAGTTACTTCCCCGATCTGCAGGAAATGGTTGATGCTGGGGTCAGACACGAAGCCGGCATTACCGGTGTTGTTAAAAAAACTGCCAAAAGTAGAAATACCTCTTTTCGCTACAAAGCTCCGACAAGTACCGCTCCTAAAGCCAAATAAATCGCCGGTCAAGTGAGTATGGTCCAAGACAACTCCGCCTTTGATGTTCAAGCAGTGACAAACAGTTTTCCTCGGAAAGAAGATAATTTCGACGACTTCAGCATGCCTACTAGTAAAGTCTTTGAAGTATTGCTAAAGAAGGGCTTGATCAAGCCACTTGAGAATTATGAACCCTTGACTAAAGGGCTAACCTTGATGCAAAGAAGTTCTGCAAGTACCATCACTACATCAGCCATACTACCAATGATTGCATATTACTCAAGCGAGCCATACAAAAGCTCATAGCCAATGGAAAGATTGAAAAGCCTAAAGGTCCGAACACCATAGCAAACCCGCTCCCTAAAAATGGTGGCGTCAACATGGTCGAGCTCATCGGAGGCGACATTGGTATTCTAGAAATGGTGGACGCCTTCGCCGAACTAGGGCTAGACATGAATGCTCTATTCGGAGGACTAGTCAAGATCGGATTGATAACTCCTGCGGAGTACGGATTCAAATGGCCCAAGCATGGTTGTGACATGTCCAAATTTTTCTACTACCATAGGGTGTCCGGTCACACCAACAACGAGTACTTCACCATCAAGCAAATAGTGCAGAGACTTATCAAGGACAACATCATCGGCGACCCTAGAAAGATCATTGCCATGGATTTCAATATGGTGGAAATAACTGAAGATGACGCTAGCATCCTAGAAATGGTCGAAGCCTTCAAGCAACTGCAGTTAGATGTGAAATCCTTGTTCCGTAGTTTATCAAGAATGGGGGTGCTCAAACCGCTAAAAGGCTACGAGTCTCATCCAAGCAGTGATCCGACGAAGTTCTGCAACTTCCACAACATCACCGGGCATACCACCGATGAATGCTCACAACTAAAGCGTGCATTACAGAAGTTGATCAAAGTGCTAACCGATCCGAGGGAGATTATAGCCAAGGTTGAAGAAGAAAAACGAATGGATGTCTTAGAGTTGGCTGATGCCTTTGAAAGGCTAGGAACCACTATGACCGGCATGCTCGCGCAATTACTAGCAAGGGGCTTACTCGATAGACCCAAAAATTACTGCATACCATTCTCCGACGATCCAAAGAAGTTCTGTGACTATCACCAGATTACCGGTCACACCACCGAAGAGTGCACCAGATTAAAGAAGTCAATTCAAAGGTTGATCAACAAGGGTTCCATTAAAGATCCTAGGCTTTCCTTAGACAAAGATAGTATAGCAACAAACGTCGGTGATCTAGCCGAACCTATTGTGGCAGACTCCATGTTTTATTGTCACGTCCCGAAAATTTTTAAAAATCCATAAATATAACATTTACATAATACACATCTCCAAAAATGCTAAATACCAAACCGGCTCGTGAAACCGACTATGAAACCAAAACCATCACACGACACCTCAACGATATTATAACTCGGAGACTAATACAACGCGGAAGCAAGAACACTTATAATAATCTAATACCCAAAAGATAATAATAGTTACATAACACTAAACGACCACAAATCCCACTACAAAGATACATAAGAACTCCGAAGATCAACTACCCCAAAGAAGGTCAACCTGCTCAGAAGATTTCCCGCTACAACGGACCTCATAACGCTACCACTTGCTTCCCTGGGGGGGGGGTTAAGGAAAAACAAGGATAAAAGAAACGGGGTGAGATAAAATCTCAGTAAGTTACTAATGCAGCTACATGGCATAATATCATGCAAATCAACGGTATAACTGAACAAGTAAGTCACATAACAACAAATGAGAAAGCTCCCTATCGCCAACTGTCCCATACCAGTTGGAAATAACGACTAACTCATCATGCAGCACATAAGACTGAAATAAACACGTTACAAAGGATACTGAGCCAAGGTTTCACCAAACAGATATAACAAAGAAGCCTCTGTGCAGAACCAACCCATAAACCAATCAATCAATCTTCGTAGCAGCACAAACAGCTGAAGATAAGAACCCGGTCAGAACCAACCAATCAATCCATCAACCATAACAGCATATCAGCTGAAGAGCACCTCGGACATAACCGACTAATCAATCAACCAACCAATCTTCGTAGTAGCATAAACAGCTGAAGATCACAACCCCGGTACCGGAACCATAACAATGTAACATGTCACAAAGGACAGGGGAGATGACACAAAGTCAAAACCCAAAAAGTTAGCTAGACTACTTCCGAAGGAAGCTAGCTCATCCCAACCAAGGCCAATTTGGAAGAGGAAAATAAGGGAAAAACAATGGATCACATTATAATGGACTTGGATCGTTGCCATTATAATCTTCCCCATCGCCCGATACAACCACAAATGCCAGCTGGACTTAAACAAGCACATAGTAATAAATACTCGCTTGAAACAACAACGAGGCAATGATTCCAAAGCAGGGAACCAAGCCAAGCTCATCACAGAAGATGCAAACAGTTACTTATGAAGAGATCAACAATAACGAATATAAGAAGTTTCTCATAAAAGAGTCCAACAACGATAAACGAGATTCTCATAGAGGGCCCAACACCACTGACCATAAAAACATGATGATTCCATGATAAGGCACATACCAAACACATCCTAAAGATGATACTCACAAGTTACTCATAAAGAGTACAACCCAAACGGTCGCTCACAAATAGTATAATGACAATTACCAAGATTAACCTAAATGTCTACTCATAAAGAGTACTATGACCAAGAACTCAATCATCCCTTTACACTCGGAATTCCAAATAGGAAATCCGAACAAATAAACCTTAAGGCAAATCAAAACCGCAGGTACCCAATCACCGAATCACTCTTTACATCCGTTCATAAACGAACCAATTCTTAACATTCCAAACGAACCCAAAAGGTTACACCTATTAGTACATGATCACAACCGGACTAAACTCTCCACTTTAGTGTTCAATAACAACCCTCTAGGTACTATAGGATATCGCCTAAAACCTAGACCAAGTCTTATTCAAAAATCAATTCGATTGGCACAATCATGAACACCTCATAAGATGACCAAACATTCCTAAACAATACTAAGACTAATTCCATAACACATTTGTTCACAACGGAACCATTTCAAACAAATCACTATAAAGGTAAACCAATCCAAACAACACATCAAAGATGTCCAACATTCCCAAAACGATACTGAATCAAATTCCATAATATTTTTATTCACAAAGGGACCCATTTCCAATTAATAAAGTGTTCCACGGTGTTAACTTAAATTAATTAGAGTAATAAAATTTAAACTAAGGAAGAAATCTAGTTTTAAACAACCAAAAGAAGAATTTCTAGAAACAGGGCGGGCGGGCGCGCGGTAGGGGGCAGGCGGGTGCTTAAATGACCAGAAGGTTTGGCCGAAGGAAGAATCCAGGTGGGCGGGCGCCTAACTAAACCCGGGCGGGCGCTCGGTCTGGTTCTGGGTCGGGAATCAGCAGCTGGGTTCTTCAATTTCCTTACCCATTTCACAATTCTCAAAATCAACCACAACCAAACTTTCCACTAAGCATAATCATGAACCAAAACAATTTATAAACTAGAAAGGGACCTAAATAACAGCATCTATCAACTCAAACTAAGATTTAAATCCCAACATTCCAAATATCACAAAATTCAATCAAAAATCCAAATGAGTTCAAAACTCAACCAAAATCAATGTATATCATCTAAATCGTCATATGAACATAGAATGGGCATTTTATCATAAAAATGGGGGAAAAGTAACTTACCTGGAATTTATGAAAGATGACGGAATTCTACTTTTCTTAGCTCTTTATGATCCTAGTGACTATCTAAGCTTTTTTCATAAAATGAGCATTAAGAAATAATGGGAGGAAGATGGTCAAAATGAAGAGAGAAGGAGGGAGTTCTTACCTTTTCTTTAACAATGGGGAAAGAGGGAGAGAGAGATTGAGTGTGCAGGAGAAAGAGAAGAGTGAGGGAGAAAGGGGAGTAGGGAGGGAGGTGTAGGATGATTAATAGAATGTTACACCTAAGCCCCCTCTAGACCCAACTAGGAACAATTAAATCCATTTCCCCACTATCAACTAAGACCCAAAAAGTTCCACACTAGCACAAATGATAAATTAAAATGCTAGACATAAAATATTATGAAACACGAAATGCACTCATAATTAAATAAATAAATAAATAATATTTATTACTAAGAAAATAGATACGGGTTTTCGGGTCGTTACATTTATAGTGACGGGGAGATAGATTGTACTTCAAAGTTTATTAATGATAGTAGTTCTTCTTGTTATATGCTGTCATTAGATGAACTATCTCTAGAAGCCTCTCTTATAGGAGATTACGACTCCGGTCCACTTAAATCTCCACCATTGTCTACAGCTGAAATCTTCGCAGAATTCGTAAAAATGCCACAGTCTCTATACGATGTGCGAGCAAAAATCAACCTACTCACAAGGTCCGGACAGATCTATCCGTCAGACCCCAAGGGTACAAAAGAAGGTCTTCAATAAAGAG
Organism: Campanula takesimana; assembly: GCA_026119855.1. NCBI lineage: Eukaryota > Viridiplantae > Streptophyta > Magnoliopsida > Asterales > Campanulaceae > Campanula > Campanula takesimana. The sequence continues at coordinate 2,565,481 of JAOWBW010000140.1, forward strand.
TCAGAGACCTCAGATCCTGAGAAAGAGGATCCCATCCTCACGCAGCTTAAGCAAACCCAAACTCACATCTCTCTGTGGTCCCTACTCACTTCATCTCTAGCTCACCGTCAAATTCTTGAGAAGAACTTAGCCGCCACTATGGTCCCATCAGACACAACTCTCGAGAATGTCACACAAATGATCGACAACATTCACTTCGGGAATATCATCACCTTTTCAGAGCTCGATGAACCTCCATTTGGCATTAATCATAATGAACCACTGCACATTACAGTCGAAATTAGCAGGAAGGAAATCCCTCGAGCTTTTGTGGACAACGGATCCGCCATCAATGTACTGCCGTCTCAAATGATGGACGTGGTGGGTGTAGACCCAACTACTCTGAGGCCTTCCAAGCAGACAATCAAGGCTTATGACTCCACATGCAGATCAGTATTGGGGATTGTCACTCTGCCTATTACTGTGGGAACACAAACTCTATCTACAGATTTCCAAGTGATTGACATACCATCCTCCTTCACAATCTTACTAGTTGGCTCCACAAGGACAATGCTGTTCCATCCTCCTTGCATCAGTGTGTTAAGTTCCAATCAGGGATTGAGGTAACAGTTATTTACAGTGATCTGGTAACAGCATAAGGAACTAATACAAAAGGAGTACCAGTACTGCAGATTTAACACGAGGAGGATCGCCGACTCTTCAGTGGGTTCGAGATAGTGGCACAAGCTCAAATATGTGATGACGACCTCACAAGAACTTTCGACAAAGTGCAACCTGTCTACAAGATACTGCGAAACATGGGCTTCATACCAGGGCTGGGGCTAGGCAAAAATCTACAAGGACCTACAGAGCTAACCGAAGAAGTAGACCACAGAGGCCTGTTCGGGCTAGGGTACGCACTTACTCCTACTGACGAAGCAGAGCAGAAACAGATAGAGGTATTCAAGAAGAAACAACTCCCTTACAAGAAGTCTGATATGAATCCTTACCGCCTCTCCCTCAATAGTTATTATGTGAAAGAAGGAGAAGAATATTCAGAGATGTCGAGTTTGATCGGGCTAATCTAAAGCTAAGGTACATGGAACCTCGAAAGACTACTGACAGAGTTACCACCGTTCACAACCAATACTACATTAAGGTGAATAAAGACCTAACTTACGATACCGAGTTCGTGTCTCTCGACGAACCTTTAGTAGGTGAAGCCAAAGAAACAGAGTCATGGGATGGCCAAGATTTATTCCAGCACTTGAGCCTAGAAGATGATGTGGTGGCTGTTAATGAATACGGACCTGTGACTACTCCTAAAGAGAATATGGGGCTGGTCAGCTCATCCCCCTGTAGACACCCCTTTTTGGACCTCTCACCCCGATTGCATACATAGTTTTTTTATTTAACTTGTTTTGTTAATTTCTGTTACTTCCGTTAAGTTCCTAACTGATTCCGTTAGTTTTGAAATCCTCTTTTCTAAAGGTACACTTCTTCTTCTTCTATTTTATTCATGTCTTTTTAGATGTATGCAATCCCCACCAAATGGGACATGACCAAATGACCACTTTATTACATTAAAGTTGGTCAAGGTCATCTCCCTACATTTAAATCTCTATTTTAATTTCCTATCCATTTCTTAATGTAATTGTTTAGTATAATTGTTACATGTAATCTTTAGCAAAAATTAATAAATAAAACAATTCTCTTTTATTTCTCTTATATTTTCCCCTTTCTTTTCACTTTAATTGTTAGCACTTTTTATTGAAGGACATTAACATTAGAACACCAAAAGTAGCAAGACCCGCGTAAGCGGGGCGGAGTGGGTGTTTAAGTACTTCCCACTCCGTTACCTAACCCCCGAACCCCTCATCTCAAGAATCTTTGGTTTCGTAATCAATAAAAAAAAATGCTATTTTCTTAGGTTTTCTTACGTTCCTCTAAAACGTGGATGGCGACTCTTAAAATCAAGTAGACATCCTAGGTAATTCACCGCTCTAGCCAAGCCGTGGTTCCCCGGGGTATCTACAGTGGCGACTCTGCTGGGGACATAGAGGGTTAAACTTGCATTTTTTGCTTTTGGTGTTCTTATATATGTTTTCTGGGCATTCTGGTAAAAAGAGTAGGAAGCGCGCGCCTCCGGCCTTCTTGGCCTAAAGCGCGCGCGCCCGACCCTTATTACCAGGATCACCACCTTCCATCTTGTCCTTCAAATTTCATATTTCTATGCTAACAAGTTTCTGCCGGGGAAAGTTACATAATTTGGGACCAGGGCAATCCCTGAGTCCGCGGTTTCTTCTGACATTCTGACAGGTACCCCAGATGCGCGCGCCTCCCACATTCATAGCGCAATACGCGCGCCTCCCACATAACTGCCCTGAGTCGCGCGCTTCTGGGCCATTTTCCAGAACATAACAGTGAACAGAATGGGCAGTTTTGACAGTGTGTGGGCACCGAGCCTGCATACACCCCCTTTTACTTTTGTTTATTCATTTTTATCGGTCACACGGGTGATTCGAAAGTTGTAAATTACGTTCTTATTTGTTTTTTTTATTTCCTTTGAAAAAAAAAATATTTTGTCACTTGTTAGACCTCACACTACGCGCACAATTCTTATCAACTGCTCACTATCGAGTCGCACAAGTCCAACCCCAAACCCATCGAGGCCCGTCCTAGAAAGTTTCAAGCTCCACCCGACCTTGACTCTTTCGAAGTGGTAAACCTCATCCCGTGGCGTATTTCACGACTACATGCCGGGGGTGACCTTTAAACCTCACTTTAGCCGAGCACCAACCACACAATTCTAGTTAGGGTCTAACACTCCGTGACCAAGTCGGTTTCCATGTGCCGAGATTTCCCTAAACTAATGTCTTCAAATCATACATGCCACTCGTTGTTATGGACAAAATAAAAATCCGTCCCCAAGTGGTCATAATGGACGCTAATAAAAAAAATCCGTCCCCGCATGTATGCTTTACTACATTAATTTAGTTTAATCCCGATACATGTAGGTATCACAAGCGTGGTGGAATCCGATGAGTATATGGGACCGCGAGATGTTCTATATACTAGTGTGACGATTCCACTATTTTTCTAGAAACCCCAAAAAGGGCTATGTCCTTCCGACTTTGTAAATAAATAATAAAAAAAAGAGTCATTTTTCTTATGTGGTTGAGTCTTTTTCCTTTATTTGTGGGTTAATTATTTTACTCAAAATATGTTTGTGGGGCCAACCTAAGATCGACCGTGTTCTCTCAATATGTCCAATGGCTTCCAACAGCAACAACAACAAGGGTGAGAACATCTCCGTGTCCAACGAAAGGCTCTTCAACATAATAAGAGCCATGAGGGAACAAATGGATAGACTTGTCGAGGATGCCCGCCGCAAGGATAATTTGTGGCAAGACCGTCTTGATCTCGAGAGGAAAATTTACAAGGAAGAAGTGTCCGAACTTAAGGCTCGTTTGCAAGAGCTCACCGACAGCAAGGCAAAGGTCCACGGTAAAGCACGCTAAAGTGGTCATCCCTCAAAAGTCACAAAGGTGCCACCAACGACCGTGTCTATACCCCTCTCAATGGCATGACCATCACCAAGGCCTATGAAGATCTCAAAGCAAAGGGACAAATTTATCCTCTCCAAGGGTACAAGCAACCACAACCATTGCGTCACAACCATGCCCACCACAAGTGGTGTGACTATCACCTATGCAACGGTCACCTCACCGAGGATTGCTTCTCCATCCGCAACATCGTCCAAGACTTGATTGACAATGGTGAGTTTACCGTGGTTGAAGAACAACAGTTAGAGAGTGAGAACATGCAAGAACTCATCAAGGAAGGGGCTCAGATTTGAAATAAGGTCTCAACAAGAGATCATGCCGCAAGGAAGGCTACAACGACAATGGGGACTACAACAACAATCTCCGTTTCTCTTTCTCTACCTAGTAGTAGGAATAAATAAAAAAAAAAGAGTCAAAAGTCCTCTTAAGTGTGCATCAATGTTTTCTCTCGTCCTATGTTAAATGTTCGAGTCCATTGAGTCATCAAATAAAAGTCGTTCTTGTCCTCATACACTCTTCCAAGTTGTTCAATTAATTCTTGGCAAAATGATGAAAAAAATGTCTAAACAAGTTTTGGAATGAAGGCCATCGCTTGAACGCCTAGGGGCAAAACATCAACGACGGCATCAACAACGAAGACATCCACAACTACGAAATCAAGACAAAGAAAGGTGGAGCAACGATCATGAAGCAAAGTTTTCAAAAGGGGATTAAAAAAAAAAAAAAAAGAGCTCGCTAGGTTGAAATCCTCAAATCAACCTAGGCAAAAGTTAGAGCACAAAAAAAAAAAAAAAAAAAAAAATCCCCCTTCATTCAAAAAAGTTCACAACAACAATATCATTCCACCAAACGAAGGACGAAGCAACATCAACAATCATCACGACGAAGCAACAATTCCATCACGACGAATGGAGAATCCACAAGAACTACGGTGACCTGAGCCTCTACACTGGAGGAACGTAGGCAACCTTCGGGTCTGGTCTCATACAAGAAAGAAGATATGTTTAGCCCTAGCGCGTTATGGTGATTGGCCTTCATCTCGAACTTGTCAAGACATCTTTGTAAGATTCATTTGCCAATGAATTAATCACCTCAAGATTGAACAACTTTCCTAGATTTGGAATCACTTTCCGTTCCTTGTCGAGTCTAGGGGTTTCTCTTCTTTTTGCGATACTCCCAGTTTCTTGCAATCAAACTGGGGCTTTCTTTATCTTCTCTCTTAAAGACTTACTTGCCTTCGTGAGTCATTCAAAAAATATACATACATGAAGTCAATACCAGGGACACTTCCCTAGTCGAGTCAATGTCACCCATCTTTAGTGACAAGAGGTCTTTACCGCAAAATCACTTGTCTTATCTCCTCAGCCAGAGTCAATGCACACTTCCTCATTAATCGAGTTAAAAAAAGAAGACGTAAAAGAGATGCCCGTTAGATTGAAAACCCGAAAGGGCGGTCTAGACAAAAAACAGGGTGCATCATTAAAAAAAAAATGAGAGAGTGAGAGAGAGAAGGGAAAGAGAAATGGAGATCTCCGGTCTCTAAGGAAGACAACTTCACAAGCTCTACATTGGATCTCTTCAACAAATCAATTCCCCACCGAGTCAACTTTGGGATTGCAAAAGGCTCGACAAGATATGGCACCATCAAAGGTTGTCTTGGGTTATTGGCATCATTCTCCAGCCGTGTGCATTTTTCATGAAAAGAAGGCCCGTGGTAACCAAGACCCATCCAAGAACGAGCCCATCATAAAAAGGCACGAGGTTGCACATATAATCCCTAGCTAGTCAATTGGTTTGGGCAGCAAATAGCAACAACATGTGTCTCAGTTTTCAAAGCTTCTGCAAGTATGTGCTTCTAAAGTACGCCGAAAGGCTCCCGAGAAATGGAGTAGCTCTTGCCATGTCCTCTCATGTTTGTTCCCTCGCACGAGGATGATTCACTCTTGCTTTGATCAACAAATGGTGACGCCCTAGGGGCTATGTGACTCAAGAACAAGGGCTTCTTTTGCTTCATTTGACAATCAATAAGCCCTAGGGGCTACACTCAAGAAAGATGTGTGAGACTATCCTCAAAGTCTCTGAAAAGGAATGTCGAGAAGAACCTTCTTGTCATGTATGCTCATACTTGTTCCCCTGATCAAGGATAGGCCCTTCTCATCCCACTCCTAATCAATGGTGTCACTCTAGGGGCTACGGTCAAGTCTTAAAGGCTCCCTCGGCAAGAAGCAATTCACTTCAATGTCCCAGCAACATTTGAAGCTCTATACCGAAAGGTCTCAAGGGGCTTCGCAATCTACAATCTTTTGGGCTATGGCATTATAGTGATACAAGCAAAGGGCAATATTGGGGCTTCGCAATTAACAAACTTTTGGGCAGTGGTACCCGAGCAATGCAATTTGGGAGTGGTCTTATGGCTCCATGAAAGGGATCAAACTTCAATGGTCCCTCAACACTTCCAGTCAAAAGGCTTCTTGGTTTTAAATGAAGGCTCCGATGATATGAATGAATTTGATGATTCTTGTTAGAACTCACCGCGAGATTCTGAAGGAAGTCTTAGAGAAAAGGAAACAGATTCAATATGCTAGACTCACCCGGCTGAGTTATAGCGGGCAATGCCAATATGTTAACTCTATAAGCAGAGTTACGACCAATCCCAATGTTTCTGCAATACAACACCCCCTTCTCCAAGATCAAAAGCACAGGCTGCATCTGAATATCCGCCGTCGGTTTAACTCAAGAAGACTCGAGCAAACATACCGTTCGAGACTTTATCACGCCAAGACCTTATCATCTGCAACAACATCACCATCTCCCACGAGACGTCTCCCGAAGACCGTACTACATTTTCAACATGGACCTTCCGCCATTTGGGTATCAACGACAAAAAAGGGCCATCCATCTCCAAACAAGAGAAAGAAGGAGATCGCCTTCAAGAGTTCTTCCCAATAGTGCCATCCTCTCCCAACATAATGCTAAGCCGATTCCAAGAAAATTTGAGGCTTCACACCGAAAGGTCTCCACATACCACCATCTACAAACTTGATAAGCCCATGACATTTGGGGCTTAGAAATCTCTCAAAGCTTGGTATCAATGATCTTCTCTTGGGGCTTGCCCACGTTGACAATAAAAGACAGTTTATTTGAATGGGCTAAGAGTTGATTCATCTTGGGGCTTCATAAGCCACTCAAAGTTCAGCATTCGAGGGGCTTTACAATCAGCAACCCCTTGGAATCTCGGCATCAATAGTCTCTTTTGAAGCCCCATAATCGACAAATCTCTTGGGGCTAGACAAAAATTTCGTTGGACACCACGGCAACAACGACATAATTCAACAAGGCAATCCGGACTTCGATTGAACACGACTTGATCCTGGGTTGGCTTTACAAACACACAATGGTTAAAATGGTTCACCCACTGACTAAAAAAAAAAACCTTTTTATCACATGTGTGCATATTCTTTCCCTTCTAATCTAAATAAATAAAAAAAAATCTTTTTCTTTTTCTCCTTCTATGTGTAAAAGTATGTGCTTTACTTTTCTTTGCTCCTAGCTTCTCCTCCAGCATTCTCCATCATCCTTGAACCACGCTGGTCTGATTCCTTCCAAGGGATACGTAGGCAGCCTTTTGGCATGACCAACCCATCATCCAGAATGCCATCTCGCCAACACTCCATCAAAGGCAAGAACAATTCATCATCACCAACGCATCCACCACCACAACACTAATCCATCAAACGGCAATGGTAAGTGAAGGTATGAATATATCCGAGGATTTCCTCAAATCACACCGCACACAAAATCACTTTCTCCATTCTTAAAAAAATTCCCTCTCGGTCCATGGTGAGCCGCAAAATCACCACCTTTCCATCAAACAACACAACAATATCACATATAGGCAGACAGAGCCTCGGTTCCCACCATCTGCAAACGGATCCCGCATCAGCAAACGGATCCCGCATTCAGCAAACGGATCCCACATCAGCAAACGGATCCCACATTCAGCAAACGGATCCCGCATCAGCAAACGGATCCCGCTTTAGCAAACGGATCCCGCATTCAGCAAACGGATCCCGCATCGGCAAACGGATCCCGCTTTAGCAAATGGATCCCGCTTCAGCAAACGGATCCCGCATTCATCAAATGGATCCCGCAATCAGCAAACGGATCCCGCACCAGCAAATGGATCCCGCCATCAGCAAACGGATCCCGCCATCAGCAAACGGATCCCGCATTCAGCAAATGGATCCCGCATCAGCAAATGGATCCCGCATTCAGCAAACGGATCCCGCATCAACAAACGGATCCCGCTTCAGCAAATGGATCCCGCATCAGCAAACGGATCCGGATTTAGCAAACGGATCCCGCTTCAGCAAACGGATCCCGCTTCAGCAAACGGATCCCGCTTCAGCAAAACGGATCCCGCCATATCCTTTCTATATCAATAAAGCCGCTCAGACAGGGAGCGTACCCCTATCCTTCGCAAATTTCAAATTCATGTTTTATCGAGTCTTTGTTTTCGCTTGTCGATGTCCTCGGCGGTTGTCTTTCTTTCGTCGACGCGTTTTGCTTTGCAATCCACGTCGCCGAGGGGCTCTGTAGACACCCCGCTTTGGACCTCTCACCCCGATTGCATACATAGTATTTCATTTAACTTGTTTTTGTTAATTTCTGTTACCTCCGTTAAGTTCCTAACTGATTCTGTTAGTTTTGGACTAAACTGCATAACAGAGTTAACTTTTAGAGTCATTCTGTCATTCTGTTATTTTCACCCGCGGGCGCCTCCCGTAATGGTCATGGGGCGCGCGCGCGTTTGGTCCAATAGGCCGGACCCGCGCGCTTCCCACTTTGGCAGTAACGGATTGCACCTTATTTCCCTCCCTTTTCTTATTTACAAACAACTTCTTTAGTCAAAAAACATCTTTCTTGATCATAAACATTTACTAGCTTTTATTTGTAGCCTCCCAATCCCACATTTCTATCCGTTTTCATAAAAACAAAATATTTCATTTTTATTTTATTTGATTTTCTTTTATTTCTTTCATTTATTATTTTATTTATCTTATATTTGATTGGTCAATTCCATTTTCACATGGATGATCATCTTTTCCCTCCAACCTTTCCCTCTCCTTTTTACCTATAAAAAACCACCTTCTTCTACCTTAGAAAGGACTCTCTTTTTGGACCTTGAACTTTGAACTTTCTCCCTACACAAACTCTACACCATTCTCCCTACACAAACTTCCCCAACAAGAGTTCTAGCAACTAAACTCTTCACAAATTTCTACACAACAATTTCTCTACAACAACTCCAAGTCAAAGTTTGAAGTCCTCTTTTCTAAAGGTACACTTCTTCTTCTTCTATTTTATTCATGTCTTTTTAGATGTATGTAATCCCCACCAAATGGGACATGACCAAATGACCACTTTATTACATTAAAGTTGGTCAAGGTCATCTCCCTACATTTCAATCTCTACTTAAATTTCCTATCCATTTCTTAATGTAATTGTTTAGTATAATTGTTACATGTAATCTTTAGCATAAATTAATAAATAAAATAATTCTCTTTTATTTCTCTTTTATTTTCCCCTTTCTTTTCACTTTAATTGTTAGCACTTTTTATTGAAGGACATTTAACATTAGAACACCAAAAGTAGCAAGACCCGCGTAAGCAGGGGGGAGTGGGTGTTTAAGTACTTCCCACTCCGTCACCTAACCCCCGAACCCCTCATCTCAAGAATCTTTGGTTTCTTAATCAATAAAAAAGGCTATTTTCTTAGGTTTTCTCGCGTTCCTCTAAAACGTGGGTGGCGACTCTTAAAATCAAGTAGACATCCTAAGTAATTCACCGCTCTAGCCAAGCCGTGGTTCCCCGGGGTATCTACACCCCCAAAGAGTCAATCCCTCCTAGGTCAGCTGGGTCTCCCTTTCTCACTTATGAGTTCGTGTCTCTGTCTAAGTCTAATGACCTCAAGTCAAAAGACTATGATGTAATTGCAAACAATGTATTTCCTAGCGCATTAATCGAAAATCTCGACCTTTCCAAGTATCCCGTCATAGCCGCTCTTATAAATGATAAATTAACTAATCAACCTAATGATAGACCAATAGTTAATAATGATTCATTAAAAGATGCAGACACAAGCGAACTTAATAACGAATACATCCGAGAAATATCAGAGCAGGTTATGAATCAAAGGGAAAGCCGAGCCCAAGCTGCCGATGAGGTGTTAGCATGTGTGAATCTGGGAAGACAAGACAATCCAAAGTGGACTCAGATTGGGAGCTTCTTTCATGACGAAGAACGTGAAACGTTGATCAAACTACTCAGAGAATATAAAGACATCTTCGCATGGTCCTATGACGATACACCGGATAGAAAATGGGAACAAGTGACAACGCCAGACATTGGGTCAGTAAAGCAAGTGATATTGCCAGTCAAGCCCGAATGCTCCCCTCGCATGGTGAGAGAAATAGAAAAACTGCTACAAAGGGACTTCATCAAGTTTGCATACTGGCCAAGGTAGTTACTCGACACCATCTCCGTAAAGAAGTATAAAAAGAAGGTGACAGTTCACATAGACATCATGAGTCTCAATGAATTGAGTCCCAGACATCGGTTCCCACCATTTGACACAGAATCACTGCTAGAGGCCACCGAAGACAGAGAAGTTCGATCATTCCTCGAAAGTTTCCCCAGTCAAAATTGGATACCCGCTGCAGTACAGACAGACGAGAAATTACTCTTTCACACTCCATGGGGTACCTATTGTCATGCCAACAGATTCCTTGAATTGAAAGGCATTGTTATCTCTTACCACATGCCAAGAGGATCGCCAACATATACAGACGTCTACATAGATGACCTAATGTTGCACTCCAAAAGACCCTACGGCCGTCACATCAAAGATCTGCGGAAATTCTTCAACATTCTGAGAAGTCAGAGAATGATCCTCAATCCATCGGAATGCAGATTTGGTACTACTCAGACAAAATCCCTAGGCTACAGGTTGGGACAGAGGTTCGAAGCCGATCCTGAGAAGATCAGAGAATTAATCATGATGTCACCCCCTCACCAAGAAAATCAAAGAACCAAGCTCATAGGTCTACTGCACTACATCAGTCGCCTCACCACAGCGGGAGACCCGCTCCTCAAAGAATTACAGAATTGCTCAGAAGAAGTTTGGAATCAGAAGTGTGAGTTGGCTCTAACTCATCTAAAGGGCCACTTTGCGAATACACTGACTTTACGACCACCACATGGGAAATCCAAGTCACATAATGGATCCCCCATCAGTTTCTGACATTGCACAAGCTCGGATCTACCTTTGGGCCTCATATTCAAAGCAGTAGGGAAAATTGGTAAACTACAAGAACCAAGCTTTGCTATAATGTCGCGAACCAGCGAGCCAAGCAGAAGGTGCTCATATCACCAGAAGGAAGGACATGACACCGATGATTGCCAAGAATTAAAAGAAGAGGTTCGACTACTCATCGAGACGGGTCGCTTAGTCAAGCGGAATGAAGATTGGGTATATATGGACGAGAACGGCCTCCTCCCAGTCAAAGTTTACAAGCTCCGCCGCTACTACAACTAATCACCGCAGTCAGTCTCCACAAATGGTACTCTTCATCAGAGGTACTCTCCACCAGCGGAGCTCTCCATCAACAGTCTTCTTCAACGGCTGTCCCCTTTGTAAAAAAAAAAATAAAAAAATTAGTCTCTCTACTTTCCCTCTTCTATCTTCCCTTTCTACATTCACAAATGAACTACGGTGACCTGAGCCCCTTAGCCCTACTTGTAAAAGGGGAACGTAGGCAGCCTTCAATGGTGCGGTCTCAAAAATAAATAAAATCCTAAATCTGGTTTGAGCAAAATGTCAATAAAGCAAACAATCTGTTTATTACTAAAGCAAAATCTCTATTTTCACAAGTCACTACACGTTAACATTTATTTGATGAGTCTAAGCTCGAAAGAACCTGCGAATAAATAACCTGCTTTGAAATTTAAATAAACTAAAACAAACTAAAATCTAAACTATGTGTCTGCAGCGACTGTGGTTGGATACTCGGAGTCAATCCTCCACCTCCTCTTCCTCTTCCTTCTTCAGTTTCTTGTCTCTTCGTCCATGTCTAGCCCGTCTAGTAGGATCCTCAAATAAAGCCTTCTTAAGCTGAGTCACCCTACTTGGGCCTTCTCTCTCTCTTTTCCTCTCAGTAGGCGCTAGCTGAGCCAACTCGGTCTCTAACTCCCGTTGTACATTCTCATCCTCCCTCAAGCGTCTGCTCGAGACATAAGGGACCACCACCCTACCTCTCAATCTTCTCAAAGTCTATCCCATATTCCCTAGAGTTTTTTGGTACCAGTCCAAGTATTCTCAAGACAGAAGTATGTCATGTGGTCGCTGTATACAGAGATTGCTGGGCATAAGATCATAAGACCAACTTGGCTAGAGCGGTGAATTATCCTAGGATGTCTAACTTGTTTTAATTTGTAGAGTCGCCACCTATGTTATTGAGGAAACATAAGAAAAACCTGAAGAAATAGCCTATTTTATGTTACGAAACCAAAGATTCGGGAGAGAAGGGTTCGGGGGTTAGGTGACGGAATGGGAAGTACTTAAACACCTACTCTGCCCCGCTTACGCGGGTCTTGCTACTAAAGGTGTTCTAATTCTAAATGTCCTTCTATTGATATTAAAATGTGCTAACAATTGTATAGTAAAGAAAAGGGGAATTACAAAAGGAAATAAAAAAAGAATTTTTTATTTATAAATTTATGCTAAAGATTACATGTAGAGAAGAAGAGTAAATTGAAGTAAAGATTGAAATGTAGGGAGGTGACCTTAACCAACTTTAATCTAGTAAAGTGGTCATTTAGTCATGCCCCATTGATGGGGATTGCATACATTAAGAAGACATGTAAAATAGAAGAAGAAAGGATAAAGTACCTTTTAGAGAATAAGAACTTTAAATCTTGACTTGGAGATGGAGTTGTTATAGAGAAATTGTGTGCAACACTTTGTGTGGTGTTTTTGTAGAGAGAAGCAAGTCTAAGAACTTGTGTATAGTTTTTGTAGAGATGATGAAGTTGCTCCTTTTGTGGTAAGGGGGAGAGTCCTTTGAAATGAACCTAGGAAGTCCATTTTATAGGTAAAAGGTTGGAGGGAAAAGAAGATCAATCCATGTGAAATGGAATTGACCAATCAAAAATAAGATAAATAATAAAAAATAAAATCAAATCAAATCAAATAAAATAAAATGGAAATATTTTGTTTTTATGAAAAGGGCTAGAAATATGGGATTGGGAGGTTACAATATAAAAAGGGGTTAATGCTAGATTAAGACATGTGATAAAAAGATGTTTTTGACTCTAAAAATGGAGGGAAAAGGCTGCAATCCGTAACAGTCAAAGTGGGAAGTGCGCGAGTCCGGTCTATTTATCGAAACGCGCGCGCGCCCCATGACCATTACGGAAGGCGCCCGCGGGTGAGAAAGGCAGGATGACAGAAATGACTCTAAAGTTAACTCTATTATTCAGTTTAGTCCAAAACTAACAGAATCAGTTAGGAACATAACCGAAGTAATAGAAATTAACGAAAATAAGTTAAATAAAAATACTATGTATGCAATCGGGGTGAGAGGTCCAAGGCGGGGTGTCTATAGAGCCCCTCGGCGACGTGGATTGCAAAGCAAAATGCGTCGACGAAAGAAAGACAACCGCTGAGGACATCGACAAAGAAAAAGAAAGAAAAGAAAGCAAAGACTCAATGAAAGCAGGAATTTAAAATTACGAGAGATAGGGGTGTACTCCCAGTGTGAGCAGATTTTGTTGATAGAGGAGGTGGCATGATTCGTTTGTAAATCCACCGTCTGAATCCGTTTGTGAATCCATTTGTTGAATCTGTTTGCCAAATCCGTTAGTGAATCCGCTCGATGAATCCGTTAGTGAATCCATTGGATGAGTCCGTTAGTGAACCTTGTTGATGAATCCGTTAGTAATCCGTTTGATGAATCCGTTGGTGAATCCCTTGAATGAGTCCGTTAGTGAACCCTTTTTGATGAATCAGTTAGTGAATCCGTTTGATGAATCCGTTGGTGAATCCCTTGAATGAGTCCGTTGGTGAACCATTGTTGACGAATTCGTTAGTGAATCCGTTTGATGAATCTGTTGGTGAATCCCTTGAATGAGTCCGTTGGTGAACCCTTGTTGACGAATCCGTTAGTGAATCCGTTTGATGAATCTGTTGGTGAATTCCTTGAATGAGTCTGTTGGTGAACCCTTGTTGACGAATCCGTTAGTGAATCCCTTGAATGAGTCCGTTGGTGAACCCTTGTTGACGAATCCGTTAGTGAATCCATTTGATGAATCCGTTGGTGAATCCCTTGAATGAGTCCGTTGGTGTACCCTTGTTGATGAATCTGTTAGTGAACCCGTTGGTGAATCCCTTGAATGAGTCCGTTGGTGAACCCTTGTTGACGAATCCGTTAGTGAATCCGTTTGATGAATCCGTTGATGAATCCCTTAGATGAGTCCGTTTGTGAACCCTTGTTGACGAATCCGTTGGACGAATCCCTTGAATGAGTCCGTTAGTGAACCCTTGTGGTTGAGTCTGTTTGTGAACCCTTTACTGAATCCGTTTGTGAATCCATTGGCTGAACCCGTTTGTGAGTCTAAATGCTTGTACCTGTTATGTGTATGCTTTGCAGATATATGTGCTTGTGTGAGATGTGAAATAGAAATTGAGAGAAAATTGTGATTGTGGTGTGATGTGATTTAGGAAGCAGAGATTGCTTGAGAGAGATGTTTCGAGAACGGAGAAATTTCTTTTGTGTGCTGTGTGATTTTTGAGGAAAGTATTAATGAATGATGTTCATACCTTCACTTACCATGGCCGCTTAATTCGGGATGGAGATGTTGTGGCTTTGATGAAGATGATGAACTGCTCTTGCTTTGGAGAATGCTGGGGAAGAAGCTAGGAGCAAAGCAAAAATGAAGCACATACTTTTACGCAAGTAAAGAAGCAAGAAGAAAAATAAAAAAAAATCTTTTTGTGGTTTTTTTTTTTTTTTTTTTTTTAGTTCGTGGGTGAACCATTTTAACCATTGTGTGTTTGTAAAGCCAACCAAAGATCAAATCATGTTCGGTCGAAGTTCGGATCGCCTCGCTTGAAGTCTGTTGTCGATGTTGTGCCCAACGAAGATGGATGTCTAGCCCCAAGAGATTTGTTGATTATGGGGCTTCAAAGACTTTTGATGCCGAGACAAGAGGTTGCTGATTGTAAAGCCCCTAGAACGCCTTTGACGCCAAACTCTGAGTGACTCGCATAGCCCCAAGATAAATCAGTTCTTGGCCCATTCAAATAAATCGCCTTTTATTGTTGACGTGAGAAAGCCCTAAGAGAAGATTATTGATACTAATCTTCGAGAGATTGCCAAGCCCCAAGTGTCATGTACTTGTTGTTTGCGAGCTTCAAGATGGTGGAATGTGAAGACCTTTCGATGTAAAGCCCCAAATTATCTTGGAATCGGCTCAACATTGAGAGCAGATGCACCGTCGGGTAGGACTCTTGCTAGAGATCTACTTCTTACTCTTGCTGGGGAAATGAATAAACTCATTGTGGTCGGTACCCAAATGGTGGAAGGCTTATGTCAAAAGATGCAGTAATGTCTTGCGGTGCCATCGAGGTCGCGGATGATAAGGTCTTGGTGTGATAAGGTCCCAAATGGGTATGCTTGCTTGAGTCTTCTTGAGTTGAAATAAAGACGAATCTTCGGATGCAACTTGTACTTGAGGCACAAGAACCACACTTTTTGCTTTTGATCTTGGAGAATGGGGTGCTGAATTGCAGAAACATTGGGATTGGCCAAGATGGTGGAATGTGAAGACCTTTCGATGTAAAGCCCCAAATTATCTTGGAATCAGCTCAACATTGAGAGCAGATGCACCGTCGGGTAGGACTCTTGATAGAGATCTACTTCTTACTCTTGCTGGGGAGATGAATAGCCTCATTGTGGTCGGTACCCAAATGGTGGAAGGCTTATGTCAAAAGATGCAGTAATGTCTTGCGGTGCCGTCGAGGTCGCGGATGATAAGGTCTTGGTGTGATAAGGTCCCAAATGGGTATGCTTGCTTGAGTCTTCTTGAGTTGAAATAAAGACGAATCTTCGGATGCAACTAGTACTTGAGGCGTAAGAACCACACTTTTTGCTTTTGATCTTGGAGAAGGGGGTGCTGAATTGAAGAAACATTGGGATTGGCCAAGGCATTTCCCGCTATAACCCTGTTTTGATAGAGTTTAGCATATTGAATTTTTCCTTTTCTCTAAGAATAATCAAATTCATTCATAACATCGGAGCCCTCCTTTCAAACCAGAAGACCTTTGACGTGAAGTACTAAGAGATCCTTGAAGCTTGATCGCTCCCCACATTGCATTGCTCGAGTACCATTTCCCAAAAGATTGTCAATTGCGAAGCCTCAATATTGCCCTTTACTCGGATTACTGTAATGTCGTAGCCCAAAAGATAGTAGATTGCGAAGCCCCTTGAGACCTTTGGTGCTAAACTTATTGAGGAAGCTTCCAATGTTGCACATGACTTTGCTAGGGCCATTGTTGGGGGGGTAATGTTAATTGCTTCTGTAACGCCCATCTTTATTCTTGTTAAATATTTAACGTGCTTGTTAAATTCTTGACTAGCATATTTATATGCTATTTTATTTGAGTTAATTATTTAACTACTTTAGAAAATTAAGGTGGTTAAATGTCAAAGTTGAAAGTTTAGGGGTCTTTTTGTCAAAGTTAGAACTTGAGGGGCCTAGTTGCAATTCTTGGAAACTTCAAAGTATATCTTGTTGCTTCTTTTCTCAGAGGAAGCAAACTTCATTTTCTTCTCGTTCTTTCTCCTTCTGTTCCAAAAGCTAAGTTCAATTTTACCCTATTCTCGACTCCTCGAGCTTAATTATCCCTCTGTTCGTGATTCCGGTCCCGGATAAATATTCGTGGCGCTGAATAGAGCGTTCCAGACCGATCAGAAATTAATTTGGGTCAACTTGATTTCGGACTAGGTAAGCTATTAGCTCCCCTTTACTTGTAATAACATGTATATATGTTATTCCCGCTACTTGTTCTTGTTAAAATTGTGTTTTGGGCAATTTTTGTGATACTTGTAAAATTGGGACGAAGGGAGTATTCGTATAATAACAAGCATGAATAGCACCTGGGAAAAGAAACTTGAAAATTATTGAAAAATTGTAATCCTATTCGTGACACGGTAAAATAGTAACTTGATTTAAATATTATTAGAAAAATCGTACCATTATTTGTGGTACGGGGAAATGAATGGAAGTATCCCTAGATGGGTATATTAGTATAAAATAAAATTGTACTTATACTTTTGGGGACGGTGAAATATTGAAATGGAATAAAAGGAAATTGTCCTATTATTTATGGGACGGTAAAAGAAATGAATTGGGCTTGAAACAGGAGTTCTAAACTTGTTAGTATACTCCTGAGAATGTTAGGAGTGTTAGTTAAATGTTACTCCTACGTGTGGGACGGAGAATTAATGAAGCTTGAATTCAGGGGAAAAAGGGCCAAAAATTTGTACCGCACGGTCGTGTGCCTTTATTTGGCACGGTCGTGCCAAATTGTTACCTTTAGGCAAATTCCCTCGGCAGTGTTAGCACGGTCGTGCGCCTTTTATGGGCACGGTCGTGCCAAAAATGAATTTTGTGTGAAATTCCTCGGCAGTGTTAGCACGGTCGTGCCAATTTCTAGAGCACGGTCGTGCCAAGTGAAAATCCTGATTTTCCTTCTTGACTTGTTTCCTCCATAACTTTCTATAGGAAAGTCGGAATCAAGATCCGAAAGAAGCTGAATAACCTAGAATTAGAGGGCTATTCAAAGAATAAATTAATGGGTTTTAAAGTGATTGTCTAGAGCACCTAGATAGGTGTTTTAGGATATTGAACTTGAGTATAAGAGTATGAATGCTCTTATGTGTCTGGGAAATCAACGTCTTGTGTACCTTAGGGGTATAAACAATGTTTTGAACGTGAACATCCTAATAATAGGATTTAGAATTGGTAAGAGTAAAGTGTATAACTCTTATACATGATTGAATGTCCAAAGATTGGAATAAAACTTGAAGTATAAGACAATAAAATCTTGTACATGACTTGAACATCCAAAGAAAAGGGATTTAAACATGAATATAAGATTAATATATTTTGTATATGCCTTGACACCAATTTATGGGTAAGGTGTAAACTCGAAAGTGCTCAGAACAAGCATTAACGTGAATAAGAAATATTCTTGACTTGTATGTGCAATCATCGCACATAGTTACTTGATAACAATGTGACTTCTTGATTACTTGAAGCCTGTGTTCCGTTGAGCTAGTCCACGAATATTGGATTAGTCTCCCCTCTCGTAGCTAAAGTTTGTGTACCTAAAGGACACCAACTAATGCCTTGAACTTTAATATCCTAGGAATAGGATCGTGAACTTGATTGGGAAAATGTATAGCTCATCTTCTTAATTAAAACGTGAATATAAGATGAGTAAATCTTGTCCTTGTCTTAAATAATCAAGGAGTTGGATTGATAACTTAAGTATAAGTTAATTAACTCTTGTACATGTTTAACCATCCAAGAAAATGGATTGAGAACTTGGATACAAGATAATAAAATCTTGTAAAAGTCTTGACTGTCTTGATTTTCTTGAAAGTCTTGAATGTCTTGAAACCATGACATGAATATGGTAATAACTGGAAAGAGTCTCGGTGTGTATATGCAAATCTTGCATGTAGCTACTTGATAGAATGTAGCTTCTTGATTATTTGATACATGACATTAATAACCAAAGAATTGGGTTATGAAACTAGTTAGAGAATGATTAACCCTACTGTATACCTGAACTTGATATCTTGTCTTGAAATGAGTTCCTAAAGAAAATAGGGACTAGTGTAATATGAAGATAATTCATATAATCGTGAATACTACGATTTAAATTAATAAGAATGATTACAGAACACAATATGTGTTAGAAAATGTATTCGATTACTAACGATACATATATGTGAAGTATGACTGTGTCTAGGTACAATGTGACCTATTCTACTACGTGTTCAGAGTCTAAGGTATTGGGCTCTATTTGATAGTAAGGGTATAGTGATAGACACTTTAATGTGTTAAACGTGATATGAATATGTACGTGCAAACTTGGCATGTGACAAAATGATATACCCTACTACTTGACTGAAGTCTGTTATAAATGGACTCTTACTTGGATTGATCGTGTTACATGGACACTTATGTGCCATAGTTAAACTTGATTGATATTCGCAATAATTGAGTACGTGTACTTATATTCTCGTGAGCACATGATACATAGTTACATGGTGCATATTCTCGTGAGCACATGATACATAGTTACATGGTGCATATTCTCGTGAGCACATGATACATAATTACATGGTGCATAAAGAATAGTCCACTAATAAGGGACTGAGTTCTGTTTCCGTAGTTCAAGTAAATATCTACTTGTGCATTCTTGGTGAGTCCATTCTCCTTGCTTGTTCGAAAATATATAGGTTCACGCTTGTCGCGAGAGCTGGGGTTTAAGTGACAATCGGGTCCCTATGTATTTCCGCCCGACCCCTTACTACTGGCATAGTAAGGGCATAGCTTCCTTGGTTGGAGCAATAAGCCTGACCTAAGTGAATGCTATCTCCCGTCCCGAACACCATGTGGATCTTGTTATTGTGGATGACACTGAATACCAGGTCTCCTTATATACTGTTCTCCCGTCCCGAACACCACGTGGATCTTGTTATTGTGGATGACACTGGTTACCAGGTCTTCTTATATACTGCACAGCAGTCTCTTGTTCCTGTTCTTGGTTGTCCTCAGCTAGAAAAGCATCGACAACAAATGGTATTATGGGAGGAATAAGGAAGGATTCAGGTACAATGCGTGATAGGCCTATGTGCATCTTGTGAGCTGGTCTAGCCTCTCGCACTACTTGACTACTTGTTACCTGATCATTTCTTGAGCTTGATTACTTGTTGGGTTGGCTTAGCCTCTCCTATACTTGTTACTTGATGATACTTGATATATGATCACTTGAGTATCTACTGTATTGTATGATAACATGACATATAATTGCATGTTAATAGCTTACTGAGATTTATCTCACCCTTTATTTGTTTAATTGTTTCCCCCCCCCAGGAAAGCAGGGGATAGTACGCAGTGAGGCTCGACTTAGCTGGGAACTTACTCAGCAGGATATTGTTGTTCGAAGTAGTGTCCTTTTATATTTTGGTAAGGACGATCTTGTATGAGTTAATTCAACTCTGGGCTTGTATTGGGGTAGTATTTGTTGCCCCTAGACAGTTCTTGTTGCTAGCTTAGTTGCTAGGCATGTCTTCCGCTGTATGTAACCATTTTGGTTTAAATTTTCTTGGTCTAGAACTCGTGTGAGCTATCTTAGCTCCCTACTCTTGAGTATACATATCATGTCAGTTTTGTTTTAACAGGTATTGTTCCTGTTTTCCGTTAGTTTCTTGTTTCTTGTTAGTTACGCGCACCAGGTTCGAGGTTCTATTAGGGGATCCGGGACTTGGGGCGTGTCAGGGTGGTATCAGAGCTATGGTTTAGCTCTAAGCCGGATAGGATCTATGGCCTAAGTTGGGTTAGTCTTGGGTGTGTTTTCGACGCCGAGTGCTTCGTTACTTGTTGTTATACCAGGCATAGGACTGGTGTTGATAGTGTTGATCCAATTAGATTAGATGGTTTGAGAATCGAGAGCGCGAGTCTTTAAAGACTTAGGCGTATCTATCTTGTCTTGTGGACATTATTTCGTGCTAATATGCATGCTTGTCCTTATCTCGTGAATTATGTGAAAGTGTATTCTCTAGTAAGAGACTCGTGTTGATATTGTTATGAATAAGAGCTTGATAGAAGTGTGGGTGATAACACCCTATACGTTCTATGTTAATTTGGTCGTGTCACCGGTATGGGACATTGATGTGATACGTGATATAGCTTGGCTGTCTACGTGTCATGACTTGGCTTTTCTATGGTTAGGCCAATCTTGTTTACCATAATAGATGGTAATTAATTCTCTGCTAGTATGCTGACTATTTATGTGAGCATGATAGATTTATGCATATCATTCATATTTGCATTGAAAGTCTAGAAAGGGTTCTTGAGATTGTACTGGGTATCTAACCTATGTGATTGATAGTGGAATTTCTAAACCAAACCAGATGGATGTATCCATTCTTGATGAGAAACTTGGATTATCTTGAGTTGTTACAGTGCGAATACAGTGCTGAGTGGATTAATGTTCTTGACCTCGATTGAGTTAAACCAGTTGAAGATTCAACTTGAGAATTTCTGATAGAGGATATATCTACCTTGTAGTGGATGTCTGAAATGAGTATCTGTGTTGACCTATAAGTGGAAACAACCAAGGTATGCGTGTTCTTGAGATATTCTTGATCTTGTTAGAGATTCATGAATGAATTTCGAAGGCAGCTCCATTGTTAACTATTTGACACTGAGAGCTACATCTTTCGATGGATTTTTTTTTTTTCGATGGATTGATATACGTAAAGTCAGTTCTGAATATTGAAAACGAGGATAACCATGACTTCAGTATCTGAGATTGCCTAGTGGATTTGACCAGTATTACAGTGATCTGGAGGATATGACCAGTTCTATTATTTCTAGTGGATATGTCAAGTTTCACCGATATAGTGGATGACTAACCGAGTCTGCATGACTTTATGTGTCTTATTGTCATGATTGATGTATCGTGATTGCATAAAATATTTGTGAGTATATGTGTATATTCTTGATGTGATCGAGTCCTACTTGTTGATTATATATGTTATAATCTTAATCTAGTAAAAATTTGAGGACGAATTTTCTTTAAGGTGGGGAGGATGTAACGCCCATCTTTATTCTGTTAAATATTTAACGTGCTTGTTAAATTCTTGACTAGCATATTTATATGCTATTTTATTTGAGTTAATTATTTAACTACTTTAGAAAATTAAGGTGGTTAAATGTCAAAGTTGAAAGTTTAGGGGTCTTTTTGTCAAAGTTAGAACTTGAGGGGCCTAGTTGCAATTCTTGGAAACTTCAAAGTATATCTTGTTGCTTCTTTTCTCAGAGGAAGCAAACTTCATTTTCTTCTCGTTCTTTCTCCTTCTGTTCCAAAAGCTAAGTTCAATTTACCCTATTCTCGACTCCTCGAGCTTAATTATCCCTCTGTTCGTGATTCCGGTCCCGGATAAATATTCGTGGCGCTGAATAGAGCGTTCCAGACCGATCAGAAATTAATTTGGGTCAACTTGATTTCGGACTAGGTAAGCTATTAGCTCCCCTTTACTTGTAAAACATGTATATATGTTATTCCCGCTACTTGTTCTTGTTAAAATTGTGTTTTGGGCAATTTTTGTGATACTTGTAAAATTGGGACGAAGGGAGTATTCGTATAATAACAAGCATGAATAGCACCTGGGAAAAGAAACTTGAAAATTATTGAAAAATTGTAATCCTATTCGTGACACGGTAAAATAGTAACTTGATTTAAATATTATTAGAAAAATCGTACCATTATTTGTGGTACGGGGAAATGAATGGAAGTATCCCTAGATGGGTATATTAGTATAAAATAAAATTGTACTTATACTTTTGGGGACGGTGAAATATTGAAATGGAATAAAAGGAAATTGTCCTATATTTATGGGACGGTAAAAGAAATGAATTGGGCTTGAAACAGGAGTTCTAAACTTGTTAGTATACTCCTGAGAATGTTAGGAGTGTTAGTAAATGTTACTCCTACGTGTGGGACGGAGAATTAATGAAGCTTGAATTCAGGGGAAAAAGGGCAAAAATTTGTACCGCACGGTCGTGTGCCTTTATTTGGCACGGTCGTGCCAAATTGTTACTTTAGGCAAATTCCCTCGGCAGTGTTAGCACGGTCGTGCGCCTTTTATGGGCACGGTCGTGCCAAAAATGAATTTTGTGTGAAATTCCTCGGCAGTGTTAGCACGGTCGTGCCAATTTCTAGAGCACGGTCGTGCCAAGTGAAAATCCTGATTTTCCTTCTTGACTTGTTTCCTCCATAACTTTCTATAGGAAAGTCGGAATCAAGATCCGAAAGAAGCTGAATAACCTAGACTTAGAGGGCTATTCAAGAATAAATTAATGGGGTTTTAAAGTGATTGTCTAGAGCACCTAGATAGGTGTTTTAGGATATTGAACTTGAGTATAAGAGTATGAATGCTCTTATGTGTTGGGAAATCAACGTCTTGTGTACCTTAGGGGTATAAACAATGTTTTGAACGTGAACATCCTAATAATAGGATTTAGAATTGGTAAGAGTAAAGTGTATAACTCTTATACATGATTGAATGTCCAAAGATTGGAATAAAACTTGAAGTATAAGACAATAAAATCTTGTACATGACTTGAACATCCAAAGAAAAGGGATTTAAACATGAATATAAGATTAATATATTTTGTATATGCCTTGACACCAATTTATGGGTAAGGTGTAAACTCGAAAGTGCTCAGAACACGCATAACGTGAATAAGAAATATTCTTGACTTGTATGTGCAATCATCGCACATAGTTACTTGATAACAATGTGACTTCTTGATTACTTGAAGCTTGTGTTCCGTTGAGCTAGTCCACGAATCTTGGATTAGTCTCCCCTCTCGTAGCTAAAGTTTGTGTACCTAAAGGACACCAACTATGCCTTGAACTTTAATATCCTAGGAATAGGATCGTGAACTTGATTGGGAAAAGTATAGCTCATCTCTTAATTAAAACGTGAATATAAGATGAGTAAATCTTGTCCTTGTCTTAAATAATCAAGGAGTTGGATTGATAACTTAAGTATAAGTTAATTAACTCTTGTACATGTTTAACCATCCAAGAAAATGGATTGAGAACTTGGATACAAGATAATAAAATCTTGTAAAAGTCTTGACTGTCTTGATTTTCTTGAAAGTCTTGAATGTCTTGAAACCATGACATGAAATGGTAATAACTGGAAAAGAGTCTCGGTGTGTATATGCAAATCTTGCCGTAGCTACTTGATAGAATGTAGCTTCTTGATTATTGATACATGACATTTAATAACCAAAGAATTGGGTTATGAACTAGTTAGAGAATGATTACCCTACTGTATACCTGAACTTGATATCTTGTCTGAAATGAGTTCCTAAAGAAAATAGGGACTAGTGTAATATGAAAGATAATTCATATAATCGTGAATACTACGATTTAAATTAATAAGAATGATTACAGAACACAATATGTGTTAGAAAATGTATTCGATTACTAACGATACATATATGTGAAGTATGACTGTGTCTAGGTACAATGTGACCTATTCTACTACGTGTTCAGAGTCTAAGGTATTGGGCTCTATTTGATAGTAAGGGTATAGTGATAGACACTTTAATGTGTTAAACGTGATA